>JAQPPZ010000150.1:255000-274207 GCA_028583015.1 Wollemia nobilis | reverse complement strand
TAAATTTTATTAATTTAATTACATTTTTCTAAGCAATTGTTTGTATTAAAAATTATTATTATTCTCCTTAAAATGCAATATTTTTTGTCTCACATTAACAATGGTTGTTTGTGAGTTTGCTTTTTTTGCAAGGTTATCCAAGTATGTTTTGGAATATACAAGGCAATTTTGGATCAAATTTTTCACTCTCTTCCCCTATTTTTATTAATTTCTTCTAATCTCTCTCTAGTATTTTCTTGAAGCATACTGTAAATTAATGTAACTTGTATCTCTCATTATGAAAGTAAAAGAGAATGAAAGTGAGAGAGAGATAAAGAGAGATAGAAAGAGAGAGAGTGTGTGTATTTGTGTTTTGCTTTGTGTCTCCACTATCTCTTGTTCATATTTTTTACATTTTTCATCACAACTAATCTAACTACTAACTTGATCCTAAACAATCTACTAACCAACTAACTTGCAATTTACTAATTTTCATATTAATCAATAAGGTTAAAAATTAATCAACTTCCTAACCACAACTTTAGTATTTGATTAAAATTTAATTAATCTTGCAACATAGTTTATATTTGCTAAACACCTATTAAATCCAAAAGAATTTTCTCTATCGGTAGCAAGTCCTTTTTGGGTCCTCGTACCCGTACCCTTTTGGATAGCTTGGTTGACCTTGGGTGAGATGAATTGGCAATTCATTAGGCTATAAAAAAACCTTAAAATGAACACTAACTTACTAACTTATTGACTATCTAACATTTAACAAATGTTTTATGGTTCAATTCAAGTTAGTTTATTTTGTTGCAAGATGATTGTTATGGTTAGTTACCTTCTTATTGCAAGTTGATCTTGGTTTATTTCATTTATTCAATTGCAATATGGTTATAGTTGTTTATTGCAAGATGGTTATAGTAGTTCATGATGATGTTGATTATCTTTCATGATGATGCTTATCTCTCTTAATGATGCTTAACTTTGATTATCTTTCATGATGCTTTATCTTTGATGATTGAAAAGTAGATTACTTGACAATTATGTTTTTTTTTTTAATATTAAAGTATGTTTATCTACTTTCTTATTGCATCATATATTTACTTTGTCAATGCATCTTATGTTTTTATTATGTTCACTTTCTATAATGGTTGATCATGGAATCTCCTTCACACCTAAGCACATTCTTCATGGATCAAATTTTGGAATATGGGAATGAAGGATGAGGGTTAAATTTCAAGCAATAAATTTATGGCCTATTGTGAATGGAGATGAAGCAAATCCCAACCCAAGCAAGGGCACTTGAGACATACAACAACAGGAGTCACCTTGCACTTTCCATGATTATCAATAGTGTGAGTGATGAGATATTGCTCACTATAAGCCATTGTGAGCATGCTAAAGATGCATGGGATTTACTAAAACAAGTCCATCTAGGGTCCAACACATCAAGGAAATTCACTTTATTGTCCAAAATTCTTAGCACTATGCAAGGTGAAGAAGAAAGTGCCTTGATCTTCCTCTCAAAGATGAAAGACATGAGAACTCAAATATTGGCTTATAATTGTGATTGCTAAGTGATAAGATCTTAAGATTTATCATTTTTAGGAACTTGTCAAGCAAGTTAAAGAATTTTTTCACCATTATTGAGACTAGTCTAGAGCCAGAAGAGGATGGCATTCCTCTTAAAACTCTTTCACAATTATTGATTCAACATGAAGAGTCTCTTAATCGAGACAAAGTAAATGGTCAAGTTGGCAAGGAGAAGAATGTTGCCTTGAGTGCCACTAAAGCTTCCTTCAAGAAGAAATACAAGGGAAGGAAAAATTAAAATTTCCAACCCAACAAGCCTAGAGTTGATTTCACTTACAACTTTTGTGGCAATAAAGGCCACAAGGAACAAATTTTTTTCAAGAAGAAGAAGATTGCAGAAAATGAAGCATAAGAAAATGCTAAGGGACAAGGACCTAAGAAATGGTTTGGCATGGGAAAGAAAAAGAACAACAATGTAAAGCAAAATTCTAATAAAAATTCCTTTGTTTGTTCCCTCTACTCCATTGACTCATCTACTTCTAATGAAAGGGTGTTAGATTATGGATGCACTAACCATATGTGTTTTGAAAAGGATAAGTTTTTGGAATTTCATAAGCACTCTTCAGATTCATTTGTCATTGGTGATAATACTAGACTTCAAGTAGAAGGTGTTGGCAATGTTGTAATTGAAGGGAAATTACTTGATAATGTTCTATATGTGCCTAACCTTAGGAGAAATTTAATTTTAGTTTTGCAAGGTGCTAGAAGTGGTCACACTATTGAGTTCAATGCAACTTCATGGAGCATTAGGAAAGGCATGTTACCAATCATTACAGGTTATGTGAAGAATAATATTTATGTGTTAGGTGATGCTCCTCCTAAAGTGTGTTTAGAAACTAATGTTTCTCCTAGTAGAAAGATTTGGCACTTACGGTTAGGCCATACCAACTATCAAAATATTCAAATGATGAAGTCCAAAAATTTGGTTGAAGGCTTGCCTAACATTTCACCTATTCATGGTTTGTGTGAAACATGCATCTTAGGCAAGATGAGCAAACCAATTTTTGCAACGGACAAGTCAACAAGGGCCACACATATTCTTTAACTCATTCATACAGATATTATGGGTCCATTACATGTTAGATCACTTGGTGGTGCATCCTATATTCTCACCTTTATAGATGATTATTAAAGAATGATCTTTGGGTATCTACTTAAGAATAAATCAGACTATTTTGAGACATTCAAGGAGTTCAAAGCTTTGGTAGAAAATCAAAAGGGAGAAAAGAACTAAATTATTAGAAGTGACAATGGAGGGGAGTACAATAGCAATGATTTCAATGAGTTTTGTTCTTATCATGGTATCAAAATATAGTTTACTTGTCCATACACCCCTCAACAAAATGGTGTTGCAGAGAGGAAAAATAGGACAATAATGGAGATGGGAAGATGCATACTTGGTGACCACTTACCTCAATTTCTTTGGGGTAAAGCAGCCAGTACAACAATCTACATTCTTAATAGGTGTCCTTAAAAATTAGTTGAGGGGAAGACTCCTTATGAGGTTTGGAAAGGTAAGAAGCCGAATTTGTCACACTTAAGAGTGTTTGGATGTGATGCATTTTCATATATTCCTTCAGAAAAGAGGAAGAAATTGGAAAAAAAAGTCTCAAAAATGCATCTTTGTTGGATATGATGCAGAACATAGGGGTTACAGGTTATACTCACCTTCTTCACACATTGTATTTGTTTCAAGAGATGTCAAATTCAATGAAGACCTTCTTGAGTTAGAAAAGGGTGGGACTTGTGTCAAAAGGACCAAGTGGTTGGATCATTCTAGGGGTCCTAAAGAGAAGAATTTAGTTAGCCAAAGGATAACTAGAAGTATGACCCTTAACATGTCTCTTCTAGCTAATATAGAGAATGATCATGAGCCTACTTCTTACCAATAAGCTTCACAAAACTATTTTTTGGTTGATTCCATGAAGGTTGAGATGGATTCTCTTCTAAAGAATAAAACTTGGGATCTAGTGTCTTATCCTAATGAGAGAAGTGTTATTAGGAACAAGTGGGTCTATATAATCAAGTACAATTCTAATGAAGAGATAGAAAATTATAAGGCTATATTGGTTGCTAAGGGTTATGCTCAAAAACATGGCATTGACTATGATGAAACCTTTGCACCATTTGCCAAAATGCCTACCATTCGGCTTCTCATTGCTATTGCTTCTACTTAAGGTTGGTAGATTTTATAACTTGATGTGAAAAGTGCCTTTCTATATGGTTATTTGGATGTGGATATCTACATGAGTCAACCACAAGGATTTTTTGTACAAGGTAAGGAAACACTTGTGTGTAAACTAAATAAAACCTTGTACGGTCTGAAGCAGGAACCTAGAGCATGGTACATGAAGGTTCCAAGTTACTTCTTATCTCTTGGTTTTGATAAATGCTATTTAGATACAAATATCTATGTGCTTAGGAAGGATAAATTGGTCATTTTAATTGCTCTATTTTTTGATGACCTTGTTGTGACTGGAAATGAGAATGAGGCCATTTTTTATTTCATCTCCAAATTAAAGTCAAAGTATGAAATGACTGACCTTGATCTTCTACACTATTATCTTGGTATGCAAGTTTATCAGCATGAGGATTGTACCTTTTTGAGTCAATCCAAGTATATTGAAGATCTTAAAATATTTTATTTGGAGGATGGAAATCCTACTTCCATTCCTATTTCTACAGGGGTAAATTTTGAAGTAAGTACAAAATATCAGTTGGTTGATGCTACATTGTATAGGCAGCTCATTGGTAGTCTTCTTTATGTTACCATCACAAGGATATATATTGCTTTTGCAGTTGGTATGATGGCTAGGTTCATGCAAAAACCTTATATTGAGCACTTACAAGATACCAAGAAGATTTTGAAGTACCTTGCAAGTACTAGAGATTTGGCACTCAAGTATTCTAGGCTTCCTTCCTTTGCTCTTTTTGGCTATGATGATTTTGATTTTGGAGGGGATAGAATAGACGATAAGTCTACCATATCATATATTTTTAGTATTGGGTCTGCAACTATCTCTTGGTCTTCCAAGAAGTAAGATACAATTGCTCTTTATACAATGGAAGTATAGTATAAGGCTATAACAGTAGCTACATAGGAAGTGGTTTGGCTTCGTACCCTCATGAAGAAAATTGACTTTGAGAAATTTGGTCCTTCACGTTTGCTCTTCGATAATCAATTAGCTATTGCCTTGGCTAAAAATCATGTAATACATCAAAGGATAAAGTATGTTGAAATCCAAGACCATTTTATCAGAAAGAAGGTATTGGATGGGACTATTCAGTTGGAGTATTTCCCATCATCTTCTAATTCTATTTATTTGTTCATCAAACCTCTTCCCAAGGAGCAGCTTTGTAATCTTAGGAACTCACTTGGTTTGATGAAGTTTTCCTCAAGGAGAATGAAGTGTAGTTATAGTTGTGTGATGATAAATTCATCCTTATGAGGTGTGTGCTATATATATGAGTTGATATTTAGTGGTATAATTGCTTTTTGCATATCTTTTGAACATGGTACTTTCTTCTTTGTCTTGTGCAAATTTTGTACATGTTACTTTGTAGATGGCATTGTGCAATTATGGCATATGATACAATTGCTTTATGCAATTCTTATACATGGTACTTTCTTGTTGCCTTGTCCAACTTTGTACATGTTTTTTTATGTAGTTGGTATTATGCAATTGGTTTATCATGGTACTTTCTTGTTAGCATTTATGCTACTTTCGTACATGATATTTTATGGTTGGATTTATGCAACCGGTGTGCACACTTTATTATTTTCATATACCTTATGCAACTCTTGTACATGGTACTTTTTAGTTAGCCTTGTTCTACTTTTTTACATGGTACTTTAGAGTTTGCATTATCATGGTACTCTTTGTTTTCTTTATGCAACTTTGTACATGATATTTTTTGATCAACGATATAGCACGACTATAAGTATGGCTTGAAATATTTTTGTGATGACTTATAGTTCACTATTTGTTAGACCAGTTTTGTTATCATCTTTGGATATTCATATATGTTGTGGTGAATATATTTATGATGATGTATCTAACTGATCTTATGTTGATCTGCTTTTAGCTTGTAGGTACTTTCATTTGGAATTTTATAGGCTTACTAAAGACACCCTTGTGATGTTTTCTTCTTGTCATTTGCAACCACTTGTGATTGATGGATGGCTTTGTAAGTTTCTTGTATCTGAAGCTACTCCGTTGGGGGCTTGCAGTATCATTTTGGCCCATTTTGTATTGGTGCCTTATTGTAGACCATTCTTGGTCATAGAATATCATTGTAACTATATTACTCATTTGATTCTCATCCCCGTTTGTATATTTAGGGGGAGAATGTTTCTTTGTCTCATAATTCCTTTCCCCAATATTGCATTAAGGGGGAGTGTTGGAATATGTAATGCAACATTGTGTAAATTATTCTTAGACTAAAATATAAAGTCTAAAGAATAATATTTTAATTAGAATATAATCCTATATTATGTAAAATATACCCACCCAATTAATAAATAAATTAAGGGTGCTAGGAATATTTAATTTCTTGGGAAAAAGTTATTTCCATTTTCTAGCAAATATTAGAAAGTAACTAATCACTTTCTAATATTTGATAGATGCCACTTATCACATATCTCAAAGATTAGATTGTGATAAAATTAGAAAATAACTAAAGCACTTTCTAATATTTGATAGATTGTGATAAGATTAGATTGTGATAATATTTAGGGTTGTAGTAGAAAATCTTCTCTTTAAATAGACGTGTTTTCTACTACAAATGAATATATATTATCATATTGAATTGTGTTGTAGTTTATGTTGACGCATATTTTTGCATAACATTGAATCATTCTTATACTGTTGAATCATTGAGTAATATAGAGAGCTTCATAGTGGATGTTTCCATTCTTCATTTGAATTAGAGTTTTACCACTCAATATTTGTGTTGTGGGTTTACCTATTTTATGTGTGATTGATCTTGTGGAGCATTATTCAATCTTGGGGAGACTTTTCTTGTCTCACAGAAAAATTATGCATTTTGGAGTGTGAGAATGAAGATTCACCTAATGACACTAGGGAATGAAATATGGCAAGCAGTCGAGGATGGATACATACCGCAAGATACTCCACATACAAATAAATATGGTAAGCTCCTACAACTGAATAATTCAAAGGTAATGAATGGAATTTTAAAGGGTTTACATAAAATAAAGTTTGTAAAATTTATACATTGCACATTAACAAAAGATATTTGGGATAAGTTGAAAGGTATATGAAGGAGACAACAAGGTCAAAATGGCAAAGTTGCTAAATCACAAAAAAATATTTGAAGACCTAAATATGAAGGATGAGGAAAACATTGTTGCATATCTACTTCATGTGGATGAGGTTGTTAACTCCATGCAAGGACTTGGGTTTAAATTTTAAGAAATAGATGTTTGTCATAATATTTTAAGGTCACTTCCTAAGAGGTATAGTGAAAATATTTCAGCATTATAAGAGTAAAAAGATATTGAATTTTTGACAAGGGATGAGTTACATGGAACTCTCACAGCCTTTGAGATGAGAATAAAAGAGGAGCCTATCCTCCAGAAAGAAGCAACCTTCAAAGTTGCAAAAAATTCAAAGGGTAAGAAGTTAGATTAAAGCAATGAGTTATCCAGTGATGAAGAAGTAAACTATGGCAGAAGGAACAAGGTCTCAAGAAAGTATAAAGGTACAAAATTAGTTAGGTGTTTTAATTATGGTAAATATGGTCACTATGCAACTGATTTTCCAGAAGATGGAAATAGTAGTGAGGATGAGAAACATGATCATAAGAATAGGGAAATAAAAAAACACAGGTATAAAAAGAAAAGTAGGGATGGACAAGGCAAGAAAGGAAAGAAGTTTTTCCAAAGGTATAAGAATAGTTTCTATGCAGATAAGGTGAGGAAGAATTCAAGTGATAGTGATGAAAGGTCATCAGATAATAAATAAGAAGAAATTATATTTCTAGAAGAAGAAAATGATGAGGTTAGAAAAAGGAAACCAATAATTATCAAGTGTTTTAGGTGTGGTAACTTTGGTCATCTTGAATATAGTTGCATAAGGAATGAATTCAGTTTTAGTGATGATGAATATGAAGATGCTCTTGGAGGTCCAGAAGAAGAAAGTCTTCTTATGGCAATAGAAGAAGGAAGTGTGCCTATTGAAGATAAATTAGAAAGGAATAAAGATAATATTCAAGAAAAAGAAATATATGTAGAATCAAAGGAAGGAGAAGTTGATCTTGAGGGTGAGCTTATTTATGCACTTAGTGCATTAAGAAAGGTAATAAAGTAGAACTCAAAAATCAAGCTTCAATTTCAAGAATGTGATGAAGAGAAAGGAAAGATTATAGAGGATCTAAAAAACTCAATAGCTAAGACAAGGATATTCAAAGAGACGTTAGAGGTAAAGGTTTTAATATGTGATAAATTAGAGCATGAGGTAGATTCACTAAGGAAGGAAATAAAAGAGTCTAAAAATAAGCTACATAGGTTTCAAAGAAGCTCGAATACCTTGGATAAGATTATCAACATACAAATATCTTCATCAAACAAAATAGGTCTTGGTTTTGAATAGATACAAAGAGAACAAGGATATGATTCAATATCAAACTCCAAGGAAGAGGAAGATTCAGAAGAAGAAAGTGTAAGATAGAGTGAGACTTTTAAGGATGAGTTGGACACTAGAAAGTTCAACAAGGAAAGGAACAATGCACAAATGAGAAATATATGGAACAGGAAAAAACACAAGGTAGAAGATAATAAGAGATCAATGGGGTCAAGGGAAGGTTTCTTTAATGGATGTTACTTCTCATGTCATAGGTTTGGATACAAGGCTATGGGGAGGGGCTAAGATACTCCCACCATAAAATTAACCACCTCAAGAGAGGAGGTGGGGGAGGGGCTAAGATAAGAGTATGATATTTATCCCTAAGCCCCAAAGGTAGCCCTTTGCCATTGATGTCAAAGGGGGGGATATTTGAGTTAGGGGGAAAGCATTCTGTCAGGGGGAGCAGTTTCTCAAGGGGAGCAAAACTAAAAAATATAAAAGAAATTGTTAAAGGAAAATGGGTTGCCATCAATGGCAAAAGGGGGAGATTGTTGGAAATATGAACAAGTTTTGTTGTCATTGATATCAAGAGGTTGATGTCCAGGTTTCATTGTCATTAATGTCATAAGGTGGTTTTTCCACAAGGCAAGGAAGAAGATTAAAGGAATAGGATATAATATTTATTTTTAAATATTATATGCCTAAAAAGACCTAAGCATATTAAAGACCCAAGGCATGGAAGCAAGTTAAAAGGAAACCCCAAGGAAAGTGAAACAATTTAAAATAAAATAATAATATTTTAATATTTAATATTATAATATTATGGGTTACAAGTTAAGTTGAAGAAAATGAGGGCCAAGGAGTTATCAAATTACATGTTCTCAAAAAGACCCAATTGGTAGATTTTTTTTTGAATTTACATGGTGGAATCGGTAGCCGCCATGAATTCGAATTAGTTTTCCGGTTTTTTGGGTTCCCCCCATATTCTATGTTGTATGCCCTAGAAGCCGCCACATAGATCTTAGCGTAGTACACCCCTATAACCACCATGCCACAATCATTTTAAACCTTTAATGCCACTAAAAGCACCAAGAAAGGGACAAGCATTCAATTTGATGAGGCCCGAGATTTGAACCTTGGACATCCACCCCCATTATGGGGTTTGGATGAACCAATTGGTCTACACCTCGGACCTCAATTGGTAGATTTTGAAGATTATGGTTTAATTTATTTAAATTTAAATATTTTAACCATAGGTTAAAATTAAAATTTAAATAATTAATTAAGGTTCCAAAAGTTTAAATAATTAAATTCAAATTTCAAAAGACCACCCACATGTTTGGAGTGCATAGCTTATAATATAAAAGGGGGCAAAGCTTTATTGAAAAAATTATCCATGAGATTAATGCCCAAAGGTCTAAGTTTTTTGTGCATCAAAGAGAAACATAATTTCGCATGTGTTAAAAGGTTTAGTGGGTAGATGAGGCATAAAATAAAAGCAGAGTACCAAACATATCTTGAAGCACTTGGTATCATAGGTGGTAGTTGAGGGCTGCATTAAGGCATTGGTTGAGAGCGAGGTCGCAGGTTTGATCCATGCGATCAAATTTTTGCAAAGGGAAGACATGTTTTTGTTTATGTCATGTTGGAGAAGCCATAAGTTTTAAAGGATAGTCATGCATCCTTATTATTTTGTGAGGGCACATAGCCCAAGTGGTGGACATGCTTTGCATGAAGGCGCTTGGTGAGGTGAGGTTGGGTGTTTGAATTTCATTGAATGTTTTGTTGGGCAGAATAAAAGGTATGTGCATCACATTTTTAATTTTCTAAGGTTTTGATAAATCAAAAATTGCATAGTATTGAAATTAATAGGTGGTTTATGAGTTTTTGAGGGAGATATAAGGGATTATAAAATTAAAATATTTTATTTTGATTTTGGTTGTTATAATTTAAGTAGGAGTGATAAGGTATGCAAAGGAACATTATATTTTGTATTTTGAAATAAAGCTACAATTGTGATAATTGTTTTGAAAGGAGAAATAAGGTGAATAAATAAATTCATTGTGAAAGTAAATTTCTGAATCTTTTCTACTTATTTTAAATTTTGGAGATTATAAGGTGTACTTGAAATTTAATATTTATGTATGGTGAAATAATTTTGAGGGAAAATGTTGAGAAGGATTTTTGTTATCTAACCATTGAGACTAGCAAAGAGGTTGATTGTGATTGAGACAGGTTTTGAGGTAAAACATCCATCAAACAAAAGGTATGGGTATACCATCCTTGTGAGTGAAATATTGTTTTTTTGAATATTGTGAAGTGAAAGGTTGGAATGAAAATTATTATTTGATAAGCATTATTTGAAATGTTTGAGTGAGTTTTAATGTGCATGATTTGGGTTTGTGTAAGATCATGAGTATCATTGTTATGTGAAGTTGAGAAATATCTTGAGCTAGGGTTTGTCAAAGATCATGAGTATAATTATTATGTGAAGTTGAGAACTATCTTGAACTAGAGTTTGTGAAAGATCATGAGTATCATTGTTATGTGAAGTTGGGAACTATCTTGATATAGGGTTTGTGAAAGATCATCAGTATCATTGTTATGTGAATTTGAGAACTATATTGAACTAGGGTTTGTGAAATATCATGAATATCTTTGTTATGTGAAGTTGAGAACTATCTTGAACTAGGGTTTGTGAAAGATCATGAGTATCATTGTTATGTGAAGTTGGAATTATCTTGAGTTAAGATTTGAGTTTCAAAGTGAGAGTTTTTGGAAACATTGTGAAACACTTGTTTAGGATTTGTAAGCAAGCTTTGTTTCATTGAGTGATTGGTTGAGTGAATTTGATGAGCATTATTGATTGAAAGTGTTGGAGTGATAGTTCAATTTTTGTGAAACAAATTATTCTTTATTTCTGAATTGAGTAGAAGGAGATTGAGTGTTTTGTGAGTATGAAACATATTGAGTCTCTAATCATTATCTATATTTTTCTATAAGTTAAACATGATTTGGAGTGAAACTTTTTTGTGTGATTGAAGAGGTTATTTGAAAGATATTGAGTTGATTTGTGTATGCAAGTTTTGCAATTGATTCGAATAAGCTTTTGTGCAAGCTAGTGAGCTGATTTGAGTAAGTCCTAGAGAGGATTTAAGGACAGATTTAAGCAAGATTTTGTGAAATCTTGTGATTATATTTGAATTAAGTACTAGATAGGACTTAAGGATAGAGTTTAGCAAGCTTTTGTGAAATATTTTGAGCTTATTTGAGTAAGTCCTATAGTGGACTTAAGGATAGAGTTGAGATTTTTTTTGTGAAAGCTTAAGGATAGATTTGTGAGATATTTTGTGGAAACTTACAATCAAATTTAAGGTAAGTCTTGGTGAAGACTTGTTGAGCAGATTGGAAAATTTCTAGTGAGGACTTGTTGAGTAGATTTGAGGTAAGTCTTGGTGAAGACTTGTTGAGCAGATTGGGCAAGTTCTAGTGAGGACTTGTTGAGAAGAGTTGAGGTAAGTCTTGGTAAAGACTTGTTGGATATATTTGAGGCAATTATTTGAGTAGACTTGAGAGTAGAGTTGATTGATTGATTTGTTCAAACCTTGAGTTAAGGTTTAGGGCAGATCTAGCAGAGTTGACTTGTGATTGGATCAAGATTTGTGTTAAGGCTTAAGGATAGATTTGAGGATATAATTGAGGATAAATATTGGTGTAGATTTGAGAATAGATTTGTGCCAGATTAGAGATAGATATTGAGAATATTTGTGTTAGACCGAAGGATAGTTTTTAGTACATATTTGAGATAGATATTGAGCAGAGTTAAGAGTAAGCTTTGGAGGTGATAGAGCAGAGGATAGTAGTATCTAGTGGATAGATATACGTTAGACAAAGTAGTGAATATAGAGGTATTATGAGTGAGGACAAGAGTATTTAGTGGATAGAGATCCATAATCTAGTGCAGTGGAGGCAGTAGTCTTCTAGAGGATCACCATCCAGAGTAGAGGATAAGGAGTTCTCCTATGGATAGATATCCATGAACTAGTTGAGGGGATTAGTGTCTCCTGTGGATAGGTATCCATGAACTTGATTAGGGTATTGGTGTCTCCTTTGGACATAGATCCATAAATATTGTAATAGGTAAGGATTCCCAAGATATTTTTTGAGAAAATTTTAGTGAAATATTTTCTCCATGGAGTGGCCCACATTGGGTGAACCACATTAAATTGGTGTCTCTATTATGTGTGGTGATTTGTGAATTGCTTTTATTAATACTATTGATATTGCCATTGATATATTAGATAATATTTTTTGAGAAAGAAAAGTAAAACGTGGTCTTATATTGTTCACTCCCCTCTTAGTATAAGCTTGTGTTCTTCATAATCAAATATTTAGAATTTTTTTTATTATTGCTAATGTTAGAAAGAGAAATAAGGAGTTTATAAATTTAATTATTTATTTTTCTAAGGTTTATTAAGATTAATGGAGATATAAGAAGTTTAATAGGATAATTAATACCTTATTGTTTGAAATATTGGAGTGATAAGTAGAAGTAATTATTATTTATTTTGAAGTTTTTTTATATTTTTTTATAATATTCTTTAACAGGAGTCTAAAGATGTTGTTTACCTTCTTTGTGCATTCTTTAGTTGGAACCTCCATGGCTCCCATGACTTCAAGTTTTAGTGCCTTATCATATCCCAATTTGATCTTGGACTTGTATGTGGAGTCCATTGTAGCAAATATCTCTTCTTTGCCACTCATATGATTTGAGAAACCAGTATCCAAAATCCAAGTTTCATTAAGATTTATATTTGATTTTCCATATGTGAGGAACAAATTTTAAGAAGTTCCTTCCTCTTCTCCATATTTTCTATAATTATTACTTCTCCCTTATTAAGAAGTCTTGGACCAAAAATATTTAGCAAAGTGACCAAGCTTACCACAATTGTAACAAGCTTTGTTGGATTTGTCACCTCCTCTTCCTCTTCCTTGATTGTCACATCTTGATTTACCTCTTCCTCTTCCTTTTCCTCTTCCTCTTCTTTGTCCTCATCCTTGTCCTCTTCCTTTTGCATTGCCATGAGTCTCACCTTCCTTGGATTAGAATGATTTATCATCACCTCCAAATCTTGATGATGTAGAACCCTGGAGTATCTCTTTATGGGACATCAAAGAACCTATTAGTGCATCAAAAGTGAGGTTAGAAATATCTTTATATTCCTCAATAATGATTGCAATATGATTCCACTTATGAAGAAGTGTTCTCAACACTTTATTCACAACCACTTCAGCTTTTATGTCTTCTCCAAGTGTCTCCATTTTGTTGACAACTGCTTTAACTCTCACACAATAATCACCAACTTTTTCATCTTCTTGCATTTTGATATTCTCAAAATTTCTCTTCAAGGTTTGAAGCCTTACTTGCTTCACTTGATTGTTCCCTTGATAGCTATATTTCAAGGATTTACATGCTTCTAGGGTTGTTGAACAAGAAGCAATACTTGGAAAGATGTTTTTCTCCAAAGCTTATTGGATATGGTAGAGAGCAAATGAAATCTTCTTCTGGGCATCCTTCTTACTAGTTTTATCAACTACACTAAGAAGGTTACAATCTGTAGGTTTTGCATAACCTTCTTCTACTATATCCCACAAACCTTTTCCAATGATTAAGGTCTTCATATTGGTAGACCAATACTCATTATATAAACCATTAAATTCTAAAATAGGAAGATTATTATTAGCAACCATTAAAATTTGATAAAAAAATAACACTCTTTTGTCTTAATTTGCAATAATAACTATAAAATAATATTAGTGTTATCAACCAAACAATAGAATTACTTGAAAAAAACAACACTTATCCTTTGTTTTATTAGTATAAATACAAGTTATCCACTACTTCTATCTTATTGGTAGCAAACAATAGAAGTATACAGTGTCACAACACCTCCTTTCTATAATAGTATGAGTAACATAGTAGTATTCTCCTTCTTTCCACTAAAGCACTTTCAACTCAAAGTTTTGTTACCATGATTTATCACCATTCAATGCACCTTCAAGTGCTTTGTTGCATGTTCCTCAACACAGTGAATCAAATAGGATTCATCACATAGGTCATCTTATAGCAATCAATTTGTCTTCTTCCTACATTTACACCAGTCTTTAAAAAAAACATGGGCAAATCAGTTTGTTTCACGCAAATGAAATTCAAGACTCACACAACACCTTCCTTCTGGGACATATGTTCTTTCCTCCTAAACATAGACTGCCTTCACAACCTCATTCAAATCGTAGATAGAAAATCTTGGTTTAAACTCACATCAAATCATGATGTTCTATCTTTTGGCTTATGTGAATCAAAACTCATGTGAAAAAATGACAATTAGAATTACGTCTCTTCCACGTGGATTGCTCTGGTTGGATTTCTTTGATTTGACAATTATCACCTAGTGTAGTATTACAATGCACCTCTACATGGCAGTTTTATAGACCATCAACAATACCTTTTCCACAAAGTGGCCTTTCTCTCCATAGATTGTAGTGTCTTCAATCAAATTACATGCAAATATAATCGCCTTTACACCTAATCCTGTAAATCAAACTTTGTTTTGCTAAAAATCCACCTCATAGACCTCTTTTGTACTGTAGTCTCATCCAATTATTAATGAGATCCAAGCAATGCACTGTAGAGTACGGTATTCTTTTCCATAGGTAAACACATATTTTGTCATGGATCTTGGCCACCTCTGATATGTGATTATAGATAGATTAGAATACTCAAATATCTATGCAATATTCCACGTTCATTTTAAAGGTACAAATCCTACATATGGTGCAACTCTCCAACATGCTACTAACACTCCAGATCGCTGCAACAAACTCCTCTTAGCTCCTAGTAGACTAAAATCACAAATAGTGATGGGAAATCCATAGGATACGATCACTTCAAACTCTCGCTCTGATACCAAAATGAGAAAATAGACTTATTATATTAATAATAATAAGAACTTACATTGCTTTTATAGCACTTCAATCGGTTTGAAATCTCTACAATTATGGAGATCTTACTTGCTCCTACTACATTTAGAAACACTCTAAATAATTCCCTATATGCTCTCACAACAAAACTAATTTCCTCTCAAATAGTAAAGCTGGTGCAACTATATTTAAACGAATGCTAAATATTTAGAACTAAATACTTTAGGGAAGATACTCTAAAGTATGCTCTACAATCCAACACTTTATTCATTAGTATTTTGAGTATTCTATGAGAAATATTGTGAGCATGCTTATGTGATTAGTCTATGAGAATTTTTGAGTTATTATGTTTGATATTATATTATGGTTTATTATTATTTTAGTTCATTATATTACAACTTCATTATATTCGATCTTGTTATTATTTTCTTTTGAATTTCATATTAAGTATAAGACTTCAAAATCCATCAATATGATTATCTAAAAAGAAAGAGAGAAAAATGCAATCAAAGTTAGTATATATCTTATACTATTAACCAAAATAGGAGAAATAAGTTATGCTTACTTGTCCTGGTGGTTGTATCGAATGCGCCACCTATATTCAAATATGATTCTTGGCAAATATGGATCTTGAAGAACCTACAATTGATGAATTTATTAAAATCTATGGTAAATTCATCACTTGAAAGATCAAAATAAAATATGTGAATTGCCTCCTTTCCTTTCAAGCCTAATTAGTTACTTGAAGAGGATATTGCAAAGGAATTTTGACAGTAATTTGATCCAAGTTCAATCTAAATTTTTGGATCAATATGTTACTTTTTAAGAGTTTCCTTTTTTAATACCATCCCAATGGGAAAATTTATATAATTGGCACTTTTAGGAGTTTACCAAAAGGAATGGGTGAGGTGTCCTACTAACAGGGGTTGATTTGGGGCTACTACCAGAGTTAATTGAGGATGAATAGGTAGATTAAGGAGAGAGGAATTAGTTACCCCCATTATCGGGACCAATTTGGTTAGGTGGAGGAAAGTTAGCCACATTTATCCATACCTATTGATTACCTATGATGATAGAAGGGATGAATTGAGTTAATCATGTACTAATAGGCTATTGTAGGAAAGGCTAAACTATTGGTTGTGCATCAAACATGAATATGGTGCTTTTCCGAATACACTACAAATGAATTTTATTAGGCAAAAAATTCATAGACTTGACTATTACAAGTCAAATTCGGTGGAGAGTGTTGGATTTTAAGCTAGATTATCTTAGTCTAATAATTCTAGATCTCAAGTAGACTCAAATTAAGAGCAATCAATATATAATATGACTAATTTAATTAATAATAATACTCATAAAAATAATAAATATGAATATAAATGACCAAAATAATTCATGCAATAGCATGAAAACTTACAGTAGAATTGCTCAAAATATACATACAAGCTTTAATATTCATGCTTGAATTTTTCATACACTTTCCAAATATATTTCATAGAGCTTTGTCTCCATAGATAACCTTAGAAAGTTGACTCTTCAATACTTGATTATTGAAATCCTTCACATATTTGAGAGTTGCAACCTTTCTTATTCTTTACATAAGACAACTCCCACATGTTCTTTGGCTTCTCATCTTGCCACTTGTATGCATCAATCTTGACTCTCTACTTACATGCACATTTATCTCTATGACACTTGCACTCTTTTACATGAGATTTATAATTCTACATGCACACCTAATGCATAACACTTGTACACATCCATACATTACATATTTGCACACTTAATTACATTACACTTATGCACTTTCTATCATTACATATTTGCACTCTTACTTGCATGACACTTGTGCATATCCTGTACATAGAAACTTACATAAAGGAGAAATATAAATCATTATCCTAAACTATAGATTCAAACCTTAATATAATGTTTACATTTATCCCATAGGTACCATGGTGGTATATTAACACGTACCAAATTAATGTAATATTCTTTAACATCCCCTTATATTATATTATTTGGTAATTAAAGACTTTAGTCTTCAATATTTATCTTCATATTTTTTCATGTAAACTTGCATTGAGTATATGTTCTATTTGAGTTCTTTCTTCATATTATTTATTTAAATTTTCTATCTTTACCTCTTTGCTACGAAATTCAAGAGCTTTTTATTTATCTTTAGCTTTTGGCTCATATGCTTCCTATGTTCTTGCTTTCTTGCAATCTTGAAGTTGTCCTATAAAATTTAAACATTCACTCAAAGTATCATAATATTTTTCTAAATTTGATGAGCTTGGATTATTAGTATTACATGTAGAATCAAGCAATATTTTATCTACTTTATGAGATGATTGACTTGATTCACTTGTAACATGACCAATTATTATTTTTATTTTCAGAGTCTCAATCAATTAATTTTGCTTCTAAATTTTATCCTTATGAAGTTCAAGTGAAAGCAATGTCATATACATTATGCTACATATATCAATAGGTATTGTAATATCATATTTTGAATTGTCAATTACTTCAATAAGTTTTGAATGTAAATAATATTCAAATGTTTCAAAACATTCATTCATTGCTTCTCTATTAACCCCCCCCCCCCCCCCCCCCCCCCCCCGCCGCCCCCGCCCCCCCCCCCCCCCCCCCCCCCCCCCCCCCCCCCCCCCCCCCCCCCCCCCCCCCCCCCCCCCCCCCCCCCCCCCCCCCCCCCCCCCCCCCCCCCCCCCCCCCCCCCCCCCCCCCCCCCCCCCCCCCCCCCCCCCCCCCCCCCCCCGCCCCCCCCCCCCCCCCCCCCCCGCCCCCCCCCCCCCGCCCCCCCCCCCCCCCCCCCCCCCGCCCCCCCCCCCCCCCCCCCCCCCCCCCCCCCCCCCCCCCCCCCCCCCCCCCCCCCCCCCGCCCCCCCCCCCCCCCCCCCCCCCCGCCCCCCCCCCCGCCCCCCCCCCCCCCCCCCCCCCCCCCCCCCCCCCCCCGCCCCCCCCCCCGCCCCCCCCCCCCCCCCCCCCCCCCCCCCCCCCCCCCCCCCCCCCCCCCCCCCCCCCGCCCCCCCCCCCCCCCCCCCCCGCCCCGCCCCCCCCCCCCCCCCCCCCCCCCCCCCCCGCCCCCCCCCGCCCCCCCCCCCCCCCCCGCCCCCCCCCCCCCCCCCCCCCCCCCCCCCCCCCCCCCCCCCCCCCCCCCCCCCCCCCCCCCCCCCCCCCCCCCCCCCCCCCCCCCCCCCCCCCCCCCCCCCCCCCCCCCCCCCCCCCCCCCCCCCCCCCCCCCCCCCCCCCCCCCCCCCCCCCGCCCGCCCCCCCCCCCCCCCCCCCCCCCCCCCCCCCCCCCGCCCCCCCCCCCCCCCCCCCCCCCCCCCCCCCCCCCCCCCCCCCCCCCCCCCCCCCCCCCCCCCCCCCCCCGCCCCCCCCCCCCCCCCCCCCCCCCCCCCCCCCCCCCGCCCCCCCCCCCCCCCCCCCCCCCCCCCCCCCCCCCCCCCCCCCCCCCCCCCCCCCCCCCCCCCCCCCCCCCCCCCCCCCCCCCCCCCCGCCCCCCCCCCCCCGCCCCCCCCCCCCCCCCCCCCCCGCCCCCCCCCCCCCCCCCCCCCCCCCCCCCCCCCCCCCCCCCCCGCCCCCCCCCCCCCCCCCCCCCCCCCCCCCCCCCCCCCCCCCCCCCCCCCCCCCCCCCCCCCCCCCCGCCCCCCCCCCCCCCCCCCCCCCCCCCCCCCCCCCCCCCCCCCCCCCCCCCCCCCCCCCCCCCCCCCCCCCCCCCCCCCCCCCCCCCCCCCCCCCCCCCCCCCCCCCCCCCCCCCCCCCCCCCCCCCCCCCCCCCCCCCCCCCCCCCCCCCCCCCCCCCCCCCCCCCCCCCCCCCCCCCCCCCCCCCCCCCCCCCCCCCCCCCCCCCCCCCCCCCCCCCCCCCCCCCCCCCCCCCCCCCCCCCCCCCCCCCCCCCCCCCCCCCCCCCCCCCCCCCCCCCCCCCCCCCCCCCCCCCCCCCCCCCCCCCCCCCCGCCCCCCCCCCCCCCCCCCCCCCCCCCCCCCCCCCCCCCCCCCCCCCCCCCCCCCCCCCCCCCCCCCCCCCCCCCCCCCCCCC
>JAQPPZ010000150.1:0-250000 GCA_028583015.1 Wollemia nobilis | reverse complement strand
ACTTGGTGGTTTTAGACTACTCACTTAGGTGCTTTGGATTGCTTACTCAAACACTTCAAACTACTCACCAAGGCACTTTGTATGACTCACTAATCTTCTTCAAATGCTTCAAATTTGCCTATCTATTTTTTACATTTGGGCTTGTTTATTCTCTTTAAACACTTTTATTTCTTTTCTACTTCTTTTATTTTTGAAATATATCCAAAATTATGTTGCTTTCAAAATATCTTATGCAAATATTTGATGCTTTCTCTCCTTACTTTTCTTCTTTTTCGCTCAGGTTCAAGCTTGAGATCTATTTCTTTTTCTTATTTTTTATCTTTTTTCTTAGATTCTATTCTAATATATTTTATCTTATTTATCTTTCTCTTAGGTTCAAACGTAAGATCTATCTATTTTTTCTTCTTTCTTCTATCTTATTTTGTCTCAGGTTTAACATGAGTTCTATTTTCTCAGGTACTTGCTTGAGTTCCTCTAAATTCTTATTAGGTACTTGTTTGAGTTCTTTAATATTATTATTAGGTTCTTACTTGAGTTATTATCAATTATTCGTAGCTACTTACGTGAATTATTCAATATTCTTCTTAGGTTCTTGCCTAAGTTCTTCAATATTCTTCTATGGCCTTCTTGAGACTGCAACCTTATAAGTGTGCTATCTTGTCAAGGTCAAAATACCTAAAATTTAAAGTGCTAAAATTTTCTCAATATGTGGTTCTCTATCTATAAGGAGAATCCAAAGAATTAGTGTGACTTTTGATTTTTACCCTAATCAATTCTTCAAGCTGATTCCTAGTCTTAACTTCATTTTTGAGTGGAAAGACTCTAGCATATAATAATTGGACCTTTATCAAATATAACTCTGCAAATTCAAAATTTATAGTAATTTGAGTCTACATTTTATTCACATGACTCTTAATATAAATTCACACCGAAGACTTAATTTGATGCTAGCAATAGAGTCTACTCGAAGTAGCTCTAAATATGACTGTAAAAAATAGATAGAGTTTAGCAATGTCTCTAATACCAATGTTGGCTTTTAAACCAAATTATCTTATTCCCAATACTTTATATCTTGAGTACACTTAAATATGAGAGAAATCAATATATAATATAGCTAACATAATTAATAATTATATTCATTAAAAATAATAAATATGAATTTAAATGAGCAAAATCATTCATGCAATAACTTGACGAACACTTATAGCATAATTACTCAAAATATGCATACAATATTCAATATTCATGTGTGAATATTTCATAATTTTCCAAATGCATTCCATGGAGCTTTGTCTCTATATATAAACTTAGAAATGTGACTCTTCAATACTTGACTATTACACTCCACATATTCGAGAGTTGTAATCTTTGCTATTCTTTACATAAGACAAATATCACATATCCTTTGGCTTCTCATCTTGCCACTTGTATGCATAACTCTTGACTCTCTACTTACACTTAGATCTATGAAACTTGTACTTCTACATGCACATCTAATACATGAGACTTGTGCACACTTACATTACATATTTGCACATTTAATTACATGGTACTTGTGCATTTTATCTCATTACATTCTTGCATTCTTACTTACATGATACTTGTGCATATCCTACACATAGATACTTACATAAATGGGAAATATAAATGAATATCTTAAAATATAGACTCAAACATTAATCTACTATTTACATTTGTACCATAGGTACCATGGGGGTGCATTAGCATGTACCAAATAATATAATATTCTCCAACAGGGAGGTTGAAAATTTGGATTGGATGCAAATACATCAACTAGAAAGTGGATTTGCTTGTTGGTAAATTTGGTCTAAGATGATGAATTTTATCTTGATGGAATTTGGTTGTAAATTTTGGGGTTGGGGAAATCATCATGGCTGGATTGACCATTCTATGCAATTTTGACAAAATTGGTCCAAGCTAAGTGATCCTTTTTTAGGTATTTTATTGATGTAATAGTTACTTATTTGCAAATACAATCTATATAAATGCAAGGGTGTAAAAGGAATGTATAATATCATATTCCATATTGTAATGAAGCTTTGCTTCAAATCAAGTTACCTACTTCAAGGGGCCTACAATACTATAAGTTTACAATATATATTTTTAGTTATTTCATAAGCACTCGTGTTATTTTATTTTCATAGTTTTGTTAATTCTACATTGCAATTGTGTATTATGCTTATCTTAATCTGAAAATTTCTAAAAGTTGGTATCTTTCCAAGGTTGTCTTCTATAGCAGTAAAAATATTTATATCCTTCCATCTAATTTTATATTCTATAAATTTTCCATTTCACTCATTTTCCAGTAAACAAATATCATGCAAAATAACCATATTTTTTTCTTGGTTATTAATGGATTAGGTTAGTAACCCTATGCTTGGGATTTTAAAATATCATAGAGTTGTCACTTTTGGCTAAGATATATTTCCATTAAAGGGAAGAATGGATCATTTTATACCTAATAAAGATAAAGAGAAAAATAAATTTCAGGAAGAAAAAAAAAGGATGACTCAAGAGATCTCAGACTAGAAATTATGAATGATTTATCATGATTAGAGCAATGCTTCATGCAACTATCCAATTTTTCCAAAATAAATGAGCGATAAGCATCTAATGAAGTTAGGGGTTCTTAGAATTTAATGTCCACACCTCACACAACACATGTATATGACTACCAGCTCCCACATACACTTGGGTATGGAGGGAAACCCCTAGGAATAGGATAAATCTTTTGTTTTAATCAAAAAATCTCCTGTGGGTCCACCTTGGTATAAGAGACCACAAACAAGGGATTTTACACCGTAAAATTCACCTGGGAATCACGCCTTGCCCTGACCACTCCAACATTACCAATTGGATTTTGGGTACCCAATTCAACTTTTTGGTAGGGTGGAGATTCGAACTTGGGACCTCCCTTGGAGGATTGCCCTCTTATATACAACTCACCTACAATATATGGATAATAGTAGAATCCTTTATGCATAATGATCATTTGAGTTTTGATGCACTGGTACGAAGTTAGCTCCAAGAAGTTACTTTCATGGTATACTTATAAATAGATAGTATGGCAACATGTATGGTGGAACCTCCTATAGTTAGAGATTTGAGATATTGGGATGTCCACTAATAATGACTGAATCTTGTATATTAGAGAGCCTACAAAAAAAGACACACCTTGGCCTAGAATGTCCCTATTGAACTTGTTTTTAATCCTTTCTTAGCTAAAATTAAAATCAAATTTGAGCATACTATAGAGAAGACTATTCTCATCACCGACTAATAGGTCCTAAATACCAAGTGTGATAGAACAAAGAATACATAGTTAAAAATACAATATAATGAAAAATTAGGGAATATATCAAAGCAATTAGTTGTTAATATCAAGGTATATATTAGTATAGAAAATATATTAGAGTAGTCATTTGATAGTTGTAGGAGCAACAGGTTGTCAAAGCAGTCATTATTAGTTATCAGTTTGATAGTACTAAAAATACCTAGTTTGATAATTAGAGTAGCTAGTTGGTAGTACTTACCCAACCAAAAAATAAAATAAAAAATATAGAAGAACCAAAAAACATCATTTTGTGGTATAGTCCATTCTAATCCTCTTTTTAAGCTGATAATTTTGATATATAAAACATGCTTCTTTGGGGATCCCAAATTCATCATTGTGCAGTATAGTCCATTTTGATCCTCTTTTTGAGTTGATCATTTTGATATATAACGCCCATACACTTTTCTAGAGATCCCAAATACTAAAGTGCTTAATAATGGAATTAGGTACTAGAGATTCCCAAAAAATATTTGGTAAATAAGTAAAATTCTTAGAAGAGTAGTAGTAATAATTTTATCTATTAATATCGAACTTATATAGATTGGAGAGATTAGATGATATTAAGATTTGTATAGCAGGTATAGATGCCAAATACTACACTTTACATAGACCAAAAGGGAGTCAAGAATATAGTTCTAAGGGAATAGCATGCATGACCTTACCCAATAATGCAAATCATAGAATTCCCAAGATAGACTTTTCCAAATTTTGTGGAAAGGACCTAACTAGTTGGTTGTATAAGATCAAATCGTATTTTTTTTCATGCTATTCCTCAAAATCCAATGCTTGTAATAGCATCCTTCAATCTTAAGCACGAATCAATCCAGTGACACCAATTATTTAAGAATATGCACATGCAACTTACTTCGGTTATATTTGAAATAGAATTACTCATCCTATTTGGACTTAGTAAGTATGAGGATTTCATGGGATACCTAACCAAGTTAAAGCAAACAACAACCATCCATGAATATCAAACATATTTTGAAAATATAGAAAATATAATAATGGGATTGAGTGTATACTTTGTCAAAGTTGTTTTAATAGTGGGTTAAAGGAGGATATTTGTGCTAAAGTCGAAATGTTTAAATCAATGATCATTGTGGTAGTAGTAGGTGTTGCTAGGCTAGCAATAATAATTTCATGGTACAAAGGCATATATTCAAACCTCCATAAACTAAAACTCTACTTCCATCCCAGACTCCTTCAAACCTAATCAATAAACCACGTCTAATAAAATGCCTTACAATGAAGAAATAGACACATAAAGGATGCAAGGATTATGTTGCAATTGTGATGATAAATATTATTTAAGCCACAAGTACATACAACAAAAACTATATTTACTTGATATGGGTAGACCTTCTACCAAAGAATCATAGAATGAAGAGAAGAAACAAAAAGAAGAAGAACAACATAAAGAGAGGGAACTAATAGAGGATAAAACACTTGGGATCTCAATATATGCCTTAGTTGAGATTTTGATTCCCTAAAACATGAAAGTGGTAGGGTATTTTAAAGGATAAAAACTTATTATTCTCATTTAGTTGCACATTATACATAATTTTATTGTTACATGGGTAGCCAAAAAGGTATATTGGTACTCATGCAAGTCTTTTGAAGTTACGGTGGCTAATGGGAAAACCTTACCATGCAAGGAAAAATATATAAATGTTAAGGTGTATATGGATTAATGCAACCTCAAGGTAAACATGTTTTCCTTTTCCTTGGGAGGATGTGACATTGTGTTGGGAACTCAATGGCTATGTACAATTGTCAAGATAGTATAGGACTTTTATAGGTTATAGATGCAAGAAACTGAGTAAAGAAAGCAAGACACTCTCTATGGGATACCCACATATCCTACTCAACACATATCCCCTCAAATGAAACATTTTTTGAAGAAATCATATCAAGAAGTGGTGGTATTGTTGTTTGCACTATAAGCACCAAATATCCATACAATAGTTTGTCTAACTGAATTACAAGAAATTATGGATAAGCATGTATTGATTTTTGTAGAACCCCATAGGTTACCACCAAATCACACCCATGATCATGCTATCTAATTCATCCTAGAAACTATACCCCATAAAATTCCTCTCTACAGGTACCCATATGTGTAAAATATGAATATTAAAAAATTGGTAAAGATTTTTTTGTAGTAGGGATTATTTTACCAAGTTTCAACCAATATTCGTCCCCAATACTATTTTTTTGCAAGGAGGGGTATTGGTAGTTATGCATGGATTTATACAAACTCAAAAAAATTACTATCAAAGATAAATTTATAATTATTATTACCATAAATCCCAGCTACATTTAAAATTTCATTAATAATTAATTGACTAAGAGGTTGCAAGTTCAAATAAAGAATATTGAGGACATAGAACTTGAGGGTAATAATGTTCAGATTTTTAAAGATTTGAATATCACTATGAATAATTATATTTTACACTTAGAGTTTTATGCTATGGACATGAATGATGTAGATATTATTATTAGTTATCCTTGGTTGGATTTTTTAGGTGCTATTGAAATTAATGTCCAAAAGAATTTCATGATGTTATGTTATAATAAAATAAATATAACATTGTAGGTTATTTCTTAGCTTAATAAGTAAGGATCCAAGAAGAATCAATTAGTTATGAAAGGGAACAAGCTAAGGAACCAACAAAAGAATAAAAATTTGAGTCCACAATAGAGGTAGAAATAGAGTCCAAGGAAGAAGTAACAACAAATTCCAAGGAAGCTCTGTTAAAAGATAACATGTATGTATCAAATAAAGAGCATGAGGAATAATTTGAATTGAGAAATAAAATTTTGAAAAAAATAAAGTAGCATATTGGGTTAAGATTGTAGCATATAACCACCCATACCACTATCACTGATAATAATCATGGAGAAATGATGTAGTGAATTAATAATTTTTGACCTACATGGAGTTAGAAAGGCATCAAGTTTGGTTATTTTGGAAGAAAACACATAGTAATTATGGATTTTAGAGTGGTATAGCAACATTTATAGAACCATTAGAGCAATCATGCAATCATTCAAAATATAAAAATAGAGTAATAGAAGCAAGACCAATGGATCAATTATGGATATTCAAATGGCACAATGGCATATTGACATCATGAAAGACCATTGCCAATCAAGATTTCAATTGGATGTATGGATGATCAAGATTGGTACTAGTTGTCAACATTTATTACAAGATCATATTATCTAGTTTATTCTCATGTTTGAAAGACAAACATTTGTAAGGATGGAATGATATAACACCTAGGGATAGGTATATAGGGATATGATATTATGGATATTTGGCATGGGCCATACATAACCCAAGGTTGATTGTATTATAACATTATATTATAATAATGAGCATATAAATAAAGGATATTGTTTATTATAAGAATCATCTTTCATATTGAGTATTCTCTTATAATAATATTTCCCATCGAGTGACCTATCACCTTAGGAGGTCTTATGGAGTTATTCCTTTATTAAGGAATATGATTGGTATTTACCTACCTTAAGGGTATTATTATGTTCTTTGTCCCATTGTGTGGATTTTTATTGGTGTATATTTATTTTTGGATGGATGGCTTATTGTTTTAGTAAATGGTGAATGATTTATGTTTGTGAGAATAATTATTTGTAAAATTACTACTAGTTTTTAGCAATTATACCTTTATATTTGGATGCTATCTTCAATATTATATTTGATACTGAATGTAAAAAATAATCATGCTATAAATTTATTACAACAAGTAAACTAGAACAAACACTAAAAAATAAATGCTAAACTCAATCTCTTATATTTCAATTTAATCCATAGAACTTGACTTGTAAATACTTTCACTTAATATAATTCATTTGAACTATTTACATCCATAGAATTAATAATCATCATGGATAATTAATTTTCATTCAATTTTATAGAATTTCATCCTATAAATAGCTAAATTTGAGTGCATAATAAAAGTATCCAAACTTACCAACATCTTTATTAGCCAATCAATCAAGAAACCAAACCATGTCAATTATCTCTAAGCTCAAATCAATAGCATTTATTGCTATAAAAACAAAAGTGCATGACCTGAGAAATAGCATTGATGATGCTTTTGTTCCCTCGTAATGCTTTTACACAACTTTGATATTTTTATCTTTTCCCACCCAAATATACTAGCAAAAACCATCTTGGTATTAATGTTGGTATTATTAGAATTGCTAATGCTATCTCTTCTTGTGCTACTTATTGTTAGAACCTCAAAGGAAAATATATATATGGTTAATACCTTACAATATACCTACCAAAAATAGATATAATCACATCAGTCTAATCTGTAGTTGTAATAGAAATCTAAAGCACCAAAATTATTATTTTCTATATTCTACCCATTAATTACATATTAAACCCATTTTGAAATATTACCTTCAAAAATTCCTTCTACTTAAATGCAACCATCCCCAAAGTATTCATGTCTTCTTATAAATCCAACCCTTTAGGAAACCCAACCTATGAACTCTTTAAGATAAAAAATCCACATCAAATTGATATATTATCTTTAAATAATAACACAACTCTATCAAAATTATATCATCATATTTTGAAGGCATAGAAGTTTGTTAGTTCAAATATAGATCTTTCGCAATTGCGAAGCTCTCAAGCATATCTAGAAATAAGCAGTCTCATCTACACCATCACAATAAGGGGATGTTAACCTAATCATATTGTGTCTACAAGCTTACTTGGTTGTGCTCTCTCCTCTTGAATTTATCATATTGTTGTTTTGTAGCTTTGTAACCATTTATTTAGTACATATTAACCTTGTTTGTTTATCATATATTTATCTACTTGCCATTTTTTTTTTGCAATATTAGTTTATATTTTTCCTAATAAATTAGCTTATAATATTTTATTTATGAGGTCTCTTGTACAAGTTTGTGGACACCAATACACATGAGACACAAATCACCTTGAGGCACCAACCTCACTTAATTTTGATCCAAAATTGATCACATTTTCTCCTAAATATTCTCACAAACACTACTTAAATATACTCCCAAATATGCTCACAAACACTACTCAAATTTTCTCCAAAACTTGCTTACAAACACAAATAAAATCTACTCCTAAATCTGATCAATTCATTTTAAAATCTGATCAAAATTCTACTGAAGTGTGCACCTTTTTATCAAAACAAATCACCTTTCTTTCATCTTTGTAACAATTTTGTTTCTTGTGGTCACCCACCACGTATTGCACTATAGCCACCCTTCTATTGATCTAGCTTTTTTTGAAAGCCTAGTTGTCTATTTTATGTGTGCACTTAGTCCTCACTGAAACTAAATCGAGCTTCTATCTTCAAAAACCTTATCACCTGTAGGACTCGAATCCTCGATTCACCACCTCTACTTAGTTTCTTACCGCAAAGGTTGAAACTTCACCATTGGAAATTTGTCTCCAAATGTTCAATCTATAATTTGCCATTTCCTAATGCTTCTTATTTCTATTTCACAAACCTCATTTTTGGTACATGAAGATATTCAACACAAAACCTTTGTTTCTGCTTTTCTCATTCGATTTCAGTTTTTTCTCCACATTCAAAATGATAATCCAAGTTTCTTGTTCAAAATATTTTGAGCATATATAAGAAGAGAATGATAGATGTGAAAGAGTTTTGCATACCTTTTTCCCAACTACTAGTCATATTTTGCACTCCACTCAAATATCCTCAACAACACTGAATAACAAATAAAAAAAAATCTTTGTGTGCTTCCAAACAACATGTGCTCTCATTATTTTGAAAAATTTCAATATCACACTAACCTTATTCAATCTACAATGTGTCTTATTGTTCCACAACCTATGCTTGTATTCTTGTTGGATCATGCCATATTCAAAGCTCGATGAGTGCACTTATTTTTTATATTTCACAGTGCCTTCGCTGTTTTGATACTTTGTGTTCATCGGTAATGTTTACACAATCCTTTGGTGTACTTGGTGACACTGCAGCCATTAAAGCTCTACTATTCACTCATGAATATGTTCAATCCAACCACTGAAGCTCTATTATGCACTCATAGAAATCGTTTGATCCAACCGCTGAAGCTCTACTATGTGCTCACTAAAATCGAGGATCTTCAATCGAATGTGTTGTTTCAAATGAACACCAACCCTTGTAATTATATGCAATTCTTCGTTTGCTATTGGTGCTTCAAGAGAGTCAGCTCACTTTTAAATTTGAAGTTGGAAATATTTAAATATTTTAATAAAATATTTTAACCTTTGATATTTGAAATATTTAAATATTTCAACCTTTGATATTTCCCAAAATTATAATATTGCTCAAACTCATTTTCCCAAACTTATGATATTTCTCAAACTCATAGTATTGCTCAAACTCATAGTATTGTCCAAACTCATAATATTGCCCAAACTCATAATATTACCTAAACTCATTATATTGCTTATAATTAAATCATCCTTCCAATTCTGCCTTTGACATCAATGGCAACTCAACATTTCTAACAATATCTCCCTTTGTCATTGATGGAAACCCTGCAAAGAATTTATCCTTTACTGCAATAGGATCATAAGTTTCTCCCCTGACAAGTTACTTCCTCTTACTAATTTTTTTTCCTTTTGACATCAATGGAAAATGCTCCTTGGGGTTGAATGATAAGACACTTGACAACACCCCCTTAATCTTTGATCTAATTGAGACAAAAAATGATGATATGGGAGTGAAATAACTCCCAACTTACTTCTGAGAGACTCAAATGTCTCCTTTGGAAGTGGCTTGATAAAGATATTAGCATTTTGTTCCTTTGTAGCAATGTATTCCAACTTGACTTGTTGATCAATAACTTTCTCTCTCAAAAAGTGATACTTGATCGAAATGTGCTTGGTCCTTGAATACATCACCAAATTCTTAAAAATATTGATGGCACTTGTATTATCACATAGTATGGAGATAGGATGATCATGCTCTACTTTGAAATTACTTAAGGTTTATTTCATCCATAAACCTATGTGCAACAAGAAAATACTACAATTTACTCCACCTCTACAGTAGATAAGGACACTGATGCTTATTCCTTACTTACCCAAGAGACCAAATAGTCTCCAAGAAAAAATACTCATCAACTTTTGCTTTTCCTATCATCCACACTACCTTCCCAATCCACATATGTATACAACGAGAGTGAAATTATCACATCTAGGATACCACAATCCAAAACCCATACTTCCTTTCAAATACTTGAAGATTATTTTTACTGCCTGTACATGTGTTTCCTTTGGTGGAGCTTGGAATCTTACCACTAATTTGATGGACTGCATTATGTCTGGCCTTGTAGTTGTGACATATAGTAAACTTCCAATCATGGATCTATACAAAGTTTAATTAGCCTTAGGAGACTCATCATATTTACTTAACTTACATCCTATAATCATGGGGGTACTCATAGGATTGCAATCCTCCATCCTGAATTTTTTCAACAATTCTTTTACATACTTGGTTTAATAGAGAAATATGCCTTTATCTGATTGTGATATTTGTAAACCAAGAAATAAGGATAGCTCACCAAGCATTGACATATAAAATTTTCTTTGCATATATTTTTCAAAATCCTGACACATCTTGTTATTATTACCTTCGAAAATGATGTCATCCACATAGACCACTAAAATTAACTGATCATTTCCTTCATTTTTGATGTACATGTTTCTATCAGCTATACCTTTTATGAAACCTTATTCTTTGAGGTATTTATCCAACCTTGAGTACCAAGCTCTAGGGGCTTGCTTTAGACCATAGAGAGCCTTCTTCAATCGACATACAAAATTTGGCTTGTATTTTAGGCTGATACCATCTAGTTGCTAAATGTAGAATTCTTCCTTAAAGTAACAATTAAGAAATGCTGATTTTACAACCGTTTGGTACACTTTGAAGTTTTTGAAACTTGAAAAATACAAGAACATTCTTATAGCCTCAAGATGAGCAACAATAGCAAATGTTTCTTCAAAATCAATTTCCTCAACTTGTGCATAGCCTTTGCACACAAGTCTTGCTTTGTTTCTGACAACCTGACCATTTTTGTTTAATTTGTTTATGTAGATGCATTTGGTACCGATTACATTTTTGTCTTTTGTACGTGGGACAAATTACCAAGTCTAGCTCTTCTCTATTTTATCTAACTCCTCTTCCATTGCCTTAATCAAATATTCATATTCACTTGCTTCATTAAAATTATTTGGCTCAACTTTAGATAGTAAATATAAGTTGGCATGTTCACCTATACCTGTTATTTTCCTTGTTTGTCTTTCATATCGATTCCCAATAATTAGATCTTCTATATGGTTCTTTTGCACCTATATGGATGGTGTTTTAGATGATATATTCAGGGATGTTCTTGAGGGTGTCCTCTTATTCTCATCTTCTTCAGTTTCTTCATCTTTGAAACTTTCTCCTTCTTGATACACAATCTCTTGATCTGGTTCTCTTAGACATTTTTTTATATTTGTGGAAAACATCCCAAAAGAGATGTAACTTTTGGTAATACCCAAGGAGGTAGGGGTATCCATTCTGCCAAAAATGCCCAGGACTCGGACCGGGCCTACCAACTTTGACATACTCAAGGAGAAAACAAACACACAAAACCAATTTAAAAATAAGTAAATAAATAAGTAGATAACAACAAAAATAATAAAATAAAATAAAAAACATGCTCCTTGAGTGTGTCAAAAACAAAAGCACAACCAAACACACACACAATAAGATAAAAGAAACCACAACATGAACCACATATAAAAACACAATAACCACATAACAAAAAACAAACAAGACAAAAACAACATAACACTACAAAGACATAACCCAAAAAAAAACATGAAAAATAAACACAACTAAAACCTAAAATATTAAAAAAAAAAATAAAAAAAAAAAAAAACAACCAACAACAGATAATAAAAAAAACAAAAAACATAGAAAACACTCACATAAAAAAACTTGAATTAACACAAACAAAGAGAAACACAAGAACAAGAACGACAAAAACACAAGAACAATAACAAAAAACATAAAAAAACACAAAACAAAAAAAACACAAGAACAACAAAAAACAACACAAATAACACAAAAAAAAAACAAAACAAAATAACACACACACCTTAAAAAACTAAACAAAAAAAACAAAAAAAAAAAAGGAAAAAAATTGAACATAACAATGACCTATCTAGACCAGAATACTATTAAGGCAAGAAACAACAAAGGAAACAAAATAAATAAAAGAGTGAGCTAGGGAACTAAAAAAACTGAATGAACCAAAGAGAAGCAAAAAAAAAACAAGAAGAAACTAGGTACCTTCATAATTGGAGCCATCCAAAAAAATGATAGAAAGAAGACCTTCTCTAATTTGTGAAGCCCACCATCTAGGAGTGTGGCCATAACAAGTAAGATCACCTTTGTCCAAAGCCCAATTAGCTAAAGCATCAACACTCTTGTTTTGATCTCTGACCACATGATTGTAATCAACTTTCAAAAATACCATATAGATTAATTGAATCTTCTCAATAATTCTTTTTATTCTCCAATCAACCTTATGATTCTTGGAAGGAGTCTTCAAAAGATTAATCATAAGTTGAGAGTTATAATCAAGTAACACCTTTTCCCATCCAACTTTAGTAGCCTCCTAAAGGCCTATGAGGATACCATACCCCTCAACAAGGTTATTGGAAATAATAACCAAATTCTCAGCAAAAGTAAAAACCAGGGAGCCATATGAAAGTCTACCAATTCCTCCCACACTAGCTTTTCCAGGGTTCCCTCTAGAGGCTCCATCAATATTGACTTTTCCTAAATCCCTAGGAGGAGGTTGCCAATTTCTTTTCCTATCCATATTACTAATACTCACATTCCCTTTAATATGGTTGCCCTTAGAAGATTTAATATTCAATAATTGCATCACTTGATCCCATATTTGGTGGGAGTTTTGGGAGTGATTAAGGAGTTGATGGACTGATTCAACTATGTTGGCTTTGGTATTTTACCAAATATAGTGAATATCCTTCCTATATTGATTAAAAATTTGACTATTCCTTTCAATCCAAATATTCCAAAGAAGAATGGTAGAACCCATCCAAACTAACTGCCTAATAAAATGATCAACACCCTCTTGATTAGGCCAATCCCTCAAAATATGTTCAAAAGTAAAAAAATTGGACCACTGTAAGCCAAGTAAAGTGGCCATTCTCCTCCATAGCTTAGAGGCTAAAGTACACTCAATAAAAATATGGTTGAGAGTTTCTACATTCTCTTCACACATATCACATCTAAAAAGGCCATGAAAACCATGCTTCATAAGTTTCTCACCAGTAAGCACCCTACGATGCAATAAAAGCCAATTAAAGAACCTCACCTTAGGCCAGATATTTTGAGCCCACAACTAAGAAAATATGTCAGAATAATGGTTGGGATTATTATGGCATAAGGTCAAATAACCTTGAGCAATTGAATACTCACCTTTAGTAGTGTTGTTCCATCTAAAACAAACTTTTTCATGGGACCAAGAGATAGATATCATATGAAGGATGCCTTGGATATCTTGTCTTTGCATTTCTAGGATTTGAATAGGTCAATACTCAATAGGGATCCAATATCTACCAACCTTTGAATTACCAATATAGTACCAACAATAATTAGCCACCTTTATCCAGTTAGATCGGTGAAGCTCCTCCATCCAAGGCCTCCAATCAGAAAATCGAGTTATCAAAGTCTTGTGACCATCCCAAGAATCTATCCAAAAATTTGCCTATTGACCATTATAATGATCCAAAATAAATTTTTCTTTATCAAATCCCCACCAGTCTTAAGAACTACTAAAATGGGAGAACCTTTGGTAGGAAGTTGATAGCGAACAAGGTCTTCAGGAATTTTGTTCTCAACATATTTAGCACGGATATTTAGTAGCTAAATATTTGTTGTTATTAATAGAAGACCAAAATCCTAACCCCCCTTTGTTCTTACAAAGATATAAAGTATCCCATTTCACCAAGGCCTATTTTATTTTCTCCTTAGTACCACTCCAAAGGAAATGATGAATTATTTGATCCAATTCTCGAAGAACAACCTTTGGAATATTCAACATGGAAGATACATAAATAGGAATAGCTTGAAGGACTAATTTTACCAAGGTAATTCTACCCCCAGAAGAAAGCCACCTGTTGGTCCACTTTCCAATTTTCTTCTTGACTTTGTCCAACAACCAATTCCAATATTTATTTTTCTGCCTTTGAATATTTATGGGAATACCTAAATAAGTGATTGGAAGGGAGGTATTCTTATATCTTAATTTATCCAAGACCATGGATTCCTATCTAGCAGAGTAGTGAAAGAAAATAACTTTAGATTTTTCTTCATTGATCAACTGCCCAGTACCTTAGAAAATAGCTAATGATTTGCTTAATATTAGAAGCTTCCTTAACTGTAGCTTTAACTAAAATATTAGAGTTATCCACAAATTGAATATGAGAGATAGGTCTAGCTCCATGAGAAATGGTAACTCCCTCAAGGGTTTTGTTTTCCCTCTTTTTTGTTATAGTCCTACCCAAGCATTCAGAAAGAATGATGAATAAATAAGGGGATAGCGGGTCACCTTACCTAATACCTCTAGAAGCTGGGAACGACTGAGAAGGCCTGCATTTGATAAGAACTAAGTAGGAAACTGAAGAGATACATCCTATAATATAATCCATCCAATCCTTACAAAAATCAAATTTCCTCAAAACTTTGATAAGGAAGTGCCAATCCACTTTGTCATAAGATTTTTATAAGTCTAACTAAATGAACATAGAAGGAGATTTTTGCATATCCATGGAATGGATGGCTTCTTGAGCAAGAACTATCTCATCTAATATTTTACACCCTTCCACATAACCCCCTTGCTCTGGGGAAATAATCTTATGTAAAAGAGGCTTCAACCTTTCTGCAATGATTTTAGTAATGATTTTGAGAAGAACATTACATAAAGCAATAGGTCTAAAAGCTGAGATATGATCAACCTCTTGAGATTTTGGAACAAGAGTAATATAATTTTTATTTATAACCTTCAAAATTTATTTGGCTTTCCTGGCTTCTTCCACCACCTCTAATAAATCAACATGAAGGATATCCCAGAACACTTTGTAGAACTCAATGGGAAAACTACATGTTGAAGCTCATTTATAGTAATAGGAGCAATCAAAATAGAGTTCTCATCAGAAGTGATAAGAGAAGGGATTGCTTGAAGAAAATTTTGTTGAGAATCTAAGTCAAGAGGAGTAGAAACTAAAATATTGGAAAAGTAATCAACAACAATAGATTTCATGTCATCCCAAGTATAAACAACATCTCCAGAATCTGATTTTAGGGAAGAAATAAAGTTGTGAGATCTTCGAGATAGAAGAGATTTGTGGAAGAAATTTGTGTTACCATCTCCTTATTTGAACCATTGAATTCTAGATTTTTGCTTCCATAATATTTCTTCTCTTTTTTCCCATTCCTCTAACTGAGTTGTGAGTTTAATTTCATCTACACTTCTCTTCTCTGTGAGGCCATCTAAATGGATTTTCTTATTCAAATTTTCAAGATGAGCAATAACTTCATGATTTTTTTTATGAACATCCCCAAAATCTTTCCAGTTCCGAGTCTTGATTTTGGATTTAATGTATTGCAGTATTTTGGCAAAACAAAACATCTTAGTCCCATGCCTAGGTTTACCTTCCTTCCACCATTGTTGCACATGAGTTCTAAAGGAAATGTCTCTAAGCCACATTAATTGAAAACAAAAATGAGAGAAACTCACATTGGTTTTCCATATTTCCACCATGACTGGCCAATGATCCGAACCAACATTATTAAGAGTCTTCACTTTAGGAATGTGACCATGGATTAAGAAATTTTTAGAAAGCAAAAACCTTTCCAATATCTCAATTATACAAGCTAAGCCTTGCCTTCTATTAGACCAATTCATAAGGCCATTATCTAATTGGATGTCCACAAGATGGAGGTTTGCAATATATTCGCTCATGAGGTCAGTGCTTTTTTCCAAATTTCTATTTCCTACCATTTTCTCATCCACAAAGAGGATGGTATTGAAATATCCTCCCATCAAGATCTAAGTTTCAAGAAAATGAGAGATAATATGAGTTATATCCTTCCACTATCTTTTTTTTCCTCCAAAGCAGTTGGAGCATAAACAGTAATCTAGAGCATAATTTGGTTGGAATGTCTACTATGAATAGCTATAGCCAACAAACCCCAACTATCGACCATATGGTGAATAACTACCTCTTTTGGGTCCCAAAGACAAGCAATGCCACCAGAAGTCCCTTAGGAACTGAGGGAAACCACTTTTCCAGCTGGCCAAATTTTACTGGCAATTGGGTCCATATCTTCCATTGACATATTTGTTTCTTGAAGGAAAACAAGATGTGGATGATTTATCTGAATCATTCTTCTAATTTCATTTTGTTTTGAAAGACTCCCTTTGAGTCCTCTAATATTCCAAGTGATGATCTTCATTAATACCAAGGATAAAAAATTTGGGATCTACAGCCAGCACACTGTCATTTCACACTCGAAACACGACTTCTGCATACCGCTTTCTTATCTTCTCTTTGCACCACTCACACTGCTGCACCCGAAATTCATGCACATATATCACATCACGCTGCTCATTTTAAACTCGAAGAACCCTTGCTTTTATAGAAGAAATTTTAGAGGCAAACCCTAGAAGAACATTGACTGAGAAACCCTAGAATTTGTCAGCTGCCAAACCCTAAAATCTGTCGGCCCGCATTTAACTTTGTCGGCCTCAAACTCTTCTCCACCTTCGTTACCTTCCTGTAGCTTATTGCCGCGAAATAGTAACACGTCGGCCCTTTTTAATTTAATTTAATATTCTAATTTAAATTTTTAATAAAATAAAAATTTAAACTAAATATTTAAAATTAAATATCTTCAACACCGGGGCATATTTTTCAACAAAACGAAGAGCCAACTTGGGTTTTAAGAAAAACCCATTTCAAGTCTGTTATCCACTACATCCTTGGATCTGACTCGCTCGTGTTGACAACAATGACAATCCTTCTTGCTCAACAATCTCCCCCTTTGGAATTGTTGGTAGCACCTGTATACATTTTTGTAACTCTTCTCCCCCTTTGTCAATAATACCAAAGGGCTACCGCAGACTCTCCCTGTGTCCATCCTCAATATTCTCAGGCACAGTTTGACTCCCCCTGAGTCCATCCTCACACTTCTCAAGCACAATTTGACTCCCCCTGAGTCCATCCTCAAACACTCAAGTGCTCCCCCTGAGAAGGTGATCCCTGTAGCTAGTCACTTCTTAGGAAGTGTGACTACTCCTAATTTTCTTCGAAGATACTCAAATACTTCCTTGGGCAAAGGTTTTGTAAAAATGTCTCAGCTACTGCTTCGTAGTTGGGACATAGTCCAATCCGACTTCTCCTTCCGCAACTTTGTCTTTCAAGAAATGATACCTTATAGCAATATGCTTTGTCTGTGAGTGCATTATCGGATTCTTAGAAATGTTGATTGCACTGGTGTTGTCACACTTTACTGATATTGGTTCACTAAAATTAATACCAAGATATTTCAAGGTCTGTTTCATCCACAAAACTTGTGTGCAACATGTTGCTGCTACAATATACTCTGCCTCGGCTATAGATAAAGACACTGACTCTTGCTTCTTACTGTGCCATGCAACCAATCTGTCCCCCAAATAGAATGCTCCTCCACTGGTACTCTTCCTGTCATCAACACATCCAGCCCAATCTGCATCTGAATATGATATAAGAGTGAAATCTTTGCCTCTTGGATACCACAATCCATACTCCATGGTGCCTTTGAGATACCGAAAAATCCTTTTAACTGCTGTTACATGAGTCTCTTTGGGACTGGCCTGAAATCTGGCTACCATGCACACTACCTACAAAATATCAGGTCTGGTTGCAGTTAAACATAGTAAGCTTCCTATCATTGATCTATACATGTTTTGATCTATAGGTGGAGATTTGTCTTCTTTACTTAACTTACAGCCTGTTGTCATGGGATTACTGACTGGATTACTATCCTCCATAGTGAACTTATTTAACATCTCTTTCACATATTTGATTTGGGAAATGAATATACCTTTCTCATTCTGATTAACCCGTAGTCCCAAAAAATAAGACAGCTTCACCAATCATTGACATTTCAAATTCATTCTTGCATCTTGTTTGCTAGGTCTTTACAAGATTCATCTTTTTTGCTACCAAATATGATGTCATCCACATAGACAACAAGAACAATGAGATGCCCATCTTCTGTTTTCACATACAGATTGCTGTCCACTAAACCTTTCTTGAATCCCTGTTGAGAGAGATAATTATCTAGCCTAGCATACCATGCCCATGGTGCTTGTTTTAATCCATACAGTGCCTTATTTAATCTGCAGACAAGGTTAGGATCTTCACTGATTTGAAAGCCATCTGGTTGTTCAATATAGACTTCTTCTTCAAGTTTCCCATTTAAAAATGCATATTTAACATCCATCTGATAAACTCTGAAGTTCTTGTAAACTGCTAGTGCCAAAAACATCCTAATAGCTTCTAATCTAGCTACTGGTGTGAAAGTCTCTTCAAAGTCAATCCCTTCGACCTGTGCATAGCCTTTGCAAACCAGTCTTGCTTTATTTCTAATGACCTGACCGTTTTCATTTAACTTGTTGCAAAATATCCATTTAGTGCCGATTACATTCTTGTTTGCAGGTCTAGGTACTAACTCCCAAGTTCTGTTCTTTTCAATCTGATCTAACTCTTCATTTATTGCCTTCATCCAGCTGTCATATTTTCTTGCTTCATCTATGTTTTTGGGCTCAATGCTGGATAAAAGAGAGTAATTACTTATTACTTTCTTTCTTGTCTGAATGCCAGCTGTGGGATCTCCAATTATTTGGTTTCTAGGATGATTTTTCTGCCAATTGCCCATTCTGAATTTTCTGTTTTCTTGTACCTCTGAGCCATCCGATAAGTTATCTGCATCAGCCGTATCTGTATTTTCTGTGTCATGTACTTCATCTCCTTCAATGACTTCTTCGTAGATTGGATAGTTTTCTTGAAAATTAACTATTTGTTTCCTCCCTTCATCGAATTTAACGTCTGCACTGTCCACAATTTTCTTGATTCTCTTGTTGTAGCATTTGTAAGCTTTGTTGTGTGGAGAATAACCAACAAACACACCTTCATCTGCTCTATCTTCAAACTTTCCAAGATTGTCATCTATTTTTCTGATGTAGCACTTGCAGCCAAATACTTTGAGATGTTTTGTTGTTGCTTTCCTACCAAACCATAGCTCATACGGAGTTTTGCATTCATGAGTTCTTAACATATACCTGTTCTGAATGTATATCGCTGTGTGAACTACTTCTTTCCAGAATCTATCTGCTATTTTGCTTTCTGCCAGCATGGTGCGTGCCATTTCCTGAATTGTTCTGTTTTTCCTCTCTCGCTACACCATTCTCGTCGAGGAGTTCTGGCTGCTGAATATTGTCTCCTGATGCCATATTTTTCACAGTATTCTAAAAATTCATTCGAAATAAATTCTCCTCCTCTGTCTGACCGTAAGCATTTAATCCTTTTCTCTGTTTCATTCTCTACCAGCTGTCTGAAAGTTTTGAACATTTCAAAGGCTTCTGATTTATCTTTTAAGAAGAATATCCAAGTCATTCTGGAAAAATCATCATCACAAGCATAAAGTACTTGTCGTCGTTTATGCTTTGAGTCCTCATGGGTCCGCATAAGTCTGTGTGAATAAGTTCCAAAGGCCTGCTAGTGTGATGTTCTTTTGTTTTAAACGAAACTCGGTCTGTTTACCCTTCTGACATGAAGCACACATACTATTTGCAGTGTTTTTTAATGATTGGAATATCTCTCATCGCTTGTTTAGCGCTAACTCTTACCAGATTATCAAAACTTATGTGTCCAAGCCTCTTATGCCACAACCAGTTCTCTTCTTCTTGTCCCATGAAACACATACCTTCTAAAATTTTTGATAGTGTGTACAGATTGCCAGACGTCCTTGAGCCGATTGCTATTAATTTCCCGTTCTTTATTTTTCTGACTTCACAACCCTGCTTCTTGAACACCACTTCATATCCTTTGTCACAGATCTGACTCACACTTAACAGGTTATGTTTCAAACCATCCACATATAGAACTTCTTCTGACTTGATTTTCCCTTCACTTATTTTGACCGATCCTTTACCTATTATTTTGGCTCCATCATTATTGCCGAACTTCACAGAACCACCCTCATATTTCTGAAGATTTTCAAATTTTTGTCTATCACCTCGTCATATGACTTGAGCAGACCACTATCAAGAATCCACGGTACATATTTATTCTGAGCTCTAAAAGCAGTCGCACTATTAAGGATTCATGTTCTTTCCTGAGCTGTTTCTTTTGTTTCCATTCTGTCTTAACTATGTTGTTGGGTTCTAGCTGAGATTTTCCCTTTTTAGAATTTTGCATATATCCTTCAGAAGAACTACTATTGTGTTTTGCCTTATATGGTTGAGTTCTTCTTTTCTGAGGTTGAAATGAAACAGACATACTACGACAATTTCTGGCAATATGCCCAAAGTTGTGACACTTAAAGCACTCTACTGCATAATTCATTAAAGGAGCAAACACATTTCTACTAGTGAAACTTCTTGGACCTATATTGTATTTGCAACAAGCAATTTTATGCCCATAATTATTACATTTAAAACAAAAACCATTGAAATAATGAGTAAACCTGAAAGATGGTCTTGGCCAGGTTGTTGTCGGAGCCTTGGATCTTCTATTCTTTTGATGTGTGACCTTAGTAAAGCCATCATTGTCAGCTGTCATTTCAGGTCTGGCATTATATATTTCTTTTGCCTGATTCATTTTACTTTCCATAGCATGTTTCTTGTCTTTGTTCTTTTCACTTTCAACATTGCTTGTTTTTGGTTCAGTTGATGATTCTCCTTTAGTAAAGCCGAGACCAAATTTGATGCCTGTGGATCTTTGATCACTCAGAATTTTGTCCAGTTTCATCGAGCTTTCTTCACGTTTTAGATGACAGTTGATTTTTCGATCCAGCTCTTGTATTTGTATTCGGAGACTCACATTTTCTTCTTCCAATTTGCAGCAGTGGTCTATCTTCATAGAAACCTGTATTTCCATATCTTCAGACATTTTCTTGTATTCTTCAGTCTGTGTTTTTAAACTGGCAATAATGTCATTTGCATCCTTAAGTTTCCTTGTCAGTTTTTCATTCTTCTTTTTCTTCGATTCCCATTCCGTAAGAGCAGACACTAGCTCACCCTCTAAATAAACTTCAGCCTCAACTTCTTCAACTTCAGAGTTCATCCCCTCTATGTTCTCTGATTCGTCTATTTCAAACGCCATAAAAAGAGCCTCACCTGTTCCTTCTTCAGAGTCTTCACTGGAACTGTCCTCTGAAGATTCTACATTTTGGGAGATAAAGCTTTTCTTATTAAACTTACCTTTTCTAAAATTTGATTTCTTCCTCCATTCTCCTCTTTCTTGATGTTGAGTTTCTTCACCTTTGTTTTTGTCATTGAAAGGACATTTGGTAGCAAAGTGTCCAATGCCTCCACATCTGAAACATTTAAGAGGTAGCATTCCTTTGTATTTTCCTTTTCCTTTCTTCAGCTTTCTTACAAAATTTTCTTCCATTATATCTGAATCATTTTCTTCTTCAGATTCATGTTTTGTGCTTTTGCCTTTTTGAGCTTTGAAGGCTGCTTCTCTATCTATGGGATTAGACTTTCCTATTCTCATTTCAAAAGCAGTCAAGGACCCATGCATCTCATCCATACTAAAATGATTTAAGTCTTTGGCTTCTTCTATGGCAGAGACTTTAGAATCAAATCTAGGAGGAAGTGATCTCAATACCTTTTTCACAATAGCAGCATCGGTTAATTCTTCGCCAAGACCTCTGATTGAATTTGTGATCCCATTGACTCTTTGCATGAAAGTCTCTATGTTCTCATCATTGTCCATCTTTAAAGATTCGTATTGAGCTCGGTGTGCTTGAAGTTTAGCCTCCTTGATCCTGTCATCTCCTGCAGTGTCTGTTGGAGCGGTGGCAGGAGCTTTGTAACCATTGACTACCGCACCCCAGATGTCAAAGCCCAACGCACTGAGATAAGTCTGCATTATAATTTTCCAGAACACATAGTTTGTCCCATCAAACATTGGTGCTTTGTTTGAAGAGAATCCTTCACCACTTGCCATTGTGTAAATTCCAAGATCACCTTAGCTGTTTAAGCCTCTTCAGGTACTTGGCTCTGATACCAATTGTTATAATCACAATGACACTGAGAGGGGGGGTGAATCAATGTGTTCTTTAAAAACTTAAAAGCAATTTAGACTTTTAAATAAACAGCAGCAGATTAAAACAGAAATAATAAAAGTACTAAGAGCATCACACATAACACGACATTTTAACGAGGTTCACCGATGTGGCTACTTCTCAAAAAGGACCGCTTGGACTACCATCCAAATCCAGTCAAATGCAAAGCTCCAACTTTACATAATCATTCACCAAAGACCAACCGGTAAGAGGCACCAACCCCTAAGTTTTATCTCACTACAATGTAATGGAGCACCAACTCCAATTTTTCCAGCACCAACCGGAAAGAGGCACCAACCCCTTTTTCAAGCTACAACTTGAAGATAATAATAAAAATTGTAGAATGTAAACTTTCACATCAATTATCACGATCTGTTGTTTTTCTGCGATCTCGTCGCTTGTCGGCATTCGATCGTCGTCGTGAAAAATTATTCACACTTTTTCAACCACTCCTCTATATCTCTCCGTGTTCTCTGCTGCAACTTCACAGAAATATCACTTCTACATCCAACACACTGTCATTTCACACTCGAAACATGACTTCTGCATACCGCGTTCTTATCTTCTCTTCGCACCACTCACACTGCTGCACCCGAACTTCATGCACATATATCACATCACGCTGCTCATTTTAAACTCGAAGAACCCTTGCTTTTATAGAAGAAATTTTAGAGGCAAACCCTAGAAGAACGTTGACTGAGAAACCCTAGAATTTGTCAGCTGCCAAACCCTAAAATCCGTCGGCCCAGATTTAACTTTGTCGGCCTCAAACTCTTCTCCACCTTCGTTACCTTCCTGTAGCTTATTTCCGTGAAATAGTAACACGTCGGCCCTTTTTAATTTAATTTAATATTCTAATTTAAATTTTTAATAAAATAAAAATTTAAACTAAATATTTAAAATTAAATATCTTCAACACCGGGGCATCTTTTTCAACAAAACGAAGAGCCAACTTGGGTTTTAAGAAAAACCCATTTCAAGTCTGTTATCCACTGCATCCTTGGATTTGACTGCCTGTGTTGACAACAATGACAATCCTTCTTGCTCAACAAAGGGCATTAATATTACCTTCCTCTACAAGCTTTTCACCTTCTTTTACCATATGATATTGATTGGTCTTGCGACCTACTTTTGATTAGAATCCATCTTTAGTTTTTTTTCCCTATTTCTTGAATTATTCCAATTGAATCTGAGATGGCTTCTAACCTTGAAAAATGCTTGTACATAGCCAAAATTTTACTAGAGGGTTCAACGGAGTCTATATTGGGACCTGTATTATTTTAAGTTTTGACATTTAAAATATTGTTTTTCTTGTGTAAATTTTCTCCCTTTTTTTTGTTGAAAACCTTTGATTTGTTGGTTTGTCTTTGAGTTCTTCCCTTCATATTTAAATTATGTTTCTAAGATTTTTGTTTCCATTATTTCATCTTCCTCACTTGGGACATCATTTGTGGAAAGGATTTCAAACATATTACATGATGATTTTGATTGATCCTTCGTAACTATTTTTTTTTAGTGTTCTTCTTCTTAGGCATTTGGAAACCTGCTGATTTTAAATCTTCTTTATTTTGATCATGAATTTTATTTGGGCAAGCACTGGCCAAATGACCATATTCATGGCAAATTGTACAATGAAAAATAATGTTCTCATAGTCCACTACTTGCTCCAAAGTGTCTTCCCAAAATTGTAATGTGATCTTTTTAGGTAGGGGTTTGTCAAAATCCATTAAAACACAAATCCGAGCATAAATAATATGTTCAAAATTTTGAGTACAATTAGCAGTTATCATAAAAGTTCCTAAAGAGTTTCCAATTGAAGAAAAAACAATAGGATTCCAAAATTCAATATGGAGGCCAAAGAGTCTAATACACACGAGACCTATAGAAGGCATATCTTCTTTGGATTTAAATTTAGTATGTCAGAGCTTCATGAAAAGCCCTAACCTTCCAAAAAACCAAAGACCCCTTTGAAAAGTTTTCTCTCTATCTTCATTATTAGCAAATAAAACAAGAAAATAACCATTTGGATAAATAGAGATTTGTAACTCACCGTTAGTTTTTCAGATTTTTGTAGCCCAAACTTTGAAAGCAGATAGGCTTGGACGAAAACCCATGAACCAAAAAATTAGTCCTCTTTTTTCCAAATTTTCAATGTCAGTCTGAATGTTACCCATATCAAGCTTAACAATAGGAGTTCCATCAGCTGCTTTAAGACATCCTAACTCCATTTTCCTAGGATCAATATTAGGTATTATTAGAGGTTTATGGGAAGCCCTAATATTGATATTAGCATTGGGTTAAGGTTGTCCACCACGAAGGGCATCCCTAAAATTCATTTTTGGGGTTGAGTTTTCGAAATTCTTACCCTTGACAGGGGTTTTCATAGTAGAATTATTTTGTGGGTGCACCTTAGCACTAGATTCACTTAATATATGAGCCATTTTTTGATCAACTGCTTGAAAATTATTTCATGATCTCTTTAATCCTTACCCTAGATGTCGTGGAAAGGTATGGTTTTCACTTTTCTTTTGTGCAACAAATTGGAAGTTGTTGTCACTCAAGTTCATAGTATGATCTATTGAAAGAAAAATTTCTAACCCATCTTGGATCACCTGCAACATTAAATTCTAAATATTGAGCATAAACAATAAAAATATTGGCCTCTAGGTCCCAAAAGCCCTAAAAACCAACCTCTGGAGCTGCTTGCACTCAACCCAGATGAAACCCTCACATAACTGCTTACCAAAGATCTCGTTCACACAAGGGGATGAGCTAGGATCTGTGTTTCTCCAAATGATATGAAAATTTATGGAGATATTCTAGGGTTTTTTAGGCATCTACCCTCACAATTTCAGCTCAATTTGAGTTCGGATGACTGAGATATGACCGAAACAATTTTTCTAGTTTGGGCAGTCCTACGAAAAACGCCCCTCCTCTAAAGTGAATCTAGATTTAGTAGATTTGTTTCAAGATAAATCTCTTTTAGATCTATTTATTAATTAACTCTTACATTTACACTTTCCAAAATTTTATGTGATATTTTATTGTAGCATCTATAGCCTTTGCTCTTTGAAGAGTATCCAAGGAAGATACCCTCATCACATCTGGAGTCAAACTCACCCAAATATTTTTCTTCTAGTCTAATGTAGCATTTGATTTAAATTTATTTGAAATACTTCATAGTAGATGGTCTTCCCTTCCAAATATTATAACATAGTTTTGTGATGATTTACTCTTATTTGAGCTCTATTAATGATATAAATAGTTATATGAATCACCTCTCTCCAAAAAGCATTAGAAAGCTTAGAACCATTTAGCATGGCCCTGGACATACCTTGGACAGTTTTGTTCTTCCTTTCAACTACTCCATTCTATTGTGGAGTTATTTTTGTTGAGTATTATCTCTTGATTCCATGTTGCTCATAGAATTCCACAAATTTATTTGAAGTGAATTCAAATCCTCTGTTTGATCTTAGAAACTTGATCTTTTTGCCTATTTCATTTTCTACAAGTACCTTGAATGCCTTGAAACTTCAAATTCTTTTGATTTTTCTCTCAAGAATGCTACCCAAGTCATTCTATAATAATCATCAATAAAAAACATGAAATAATTATCACCTTGTAAACTCTTTGTCCTTATAGGGCCACATAGATCGATGTGAATTAGATCCAAAGGCTTGGATAAATAGAATTCCTTTGATGTAAAACTTGATCTTGTTTTCTTACAATATTCTTATGGCAACATAGTGTTCTATGACATCATAATATTCTATGATAACACAATATTCTATGACAATATTTTCTTACATATTCCTAACTTGACATGTGTCCTTATTTATATATGCCATATGCCATATGCATTCTCTCTTGAATTGTGCCCAACAAAGATTGGGAACTTGTTTTATCAACCATTAGTACCAATGTAGTGCTTCTAAGTCAAAATGAAATACAACTATAAATATCCTTTGATCAAAGGAATTCTCATAAATCTCATACCATTGCTCAGCCTTAAGTAACCAATTTTATAGTTTTATTCCATAAAAACTTGGAAAAACTATTTTAGGGAGTCTTGGAGCTAAGCCTTTGTTATTTTCTATATGTTGATTGGTCTCCTAGACAAATACCTTGGAGTATTGTAGCCATTCAATATGCTATTCTCAACATACTAATCAAAATTTATATTTTTAATCATAAGCACCTCAATATCATAACTCATCTATTCCTACTTATGCTAGAAATATACTATCATGAAGATAAGGGAGGATATTTGATCCTTTAATTCCATGAGGACATACATATTGGAGAGTTTTTCCTCTAGCTTATCCATTCTAAGCCTCCATTGTTTGATAATAGGTCTTAGAAGGTATTTACTAAAAATATAAAAGTTATTTGTGAAGAACACAAGCTTATACTGAGAGGGGGGGTGAACATTATAAGACCACTTTTTCAATTGCTTTAAATTCAACTTTCAAAATAGTATAATGCAGTGTAAGATAGCAATAAAAACAGCAGTAATCAAAACAATGCACAACACACCATCCACAAATTGACACAACAATTTACGTGGTTCACCCAAGGTGGGCTACTCCATGGATAAAACTTTTCACTAAAAGTTATATCAAAGTCCTCTGGGAATCCTTCTTGATTACAATTTTTATGAGCCTCGGCTCAAAGGAGATACCTTCCCCTAATTCTGCTTTTGTTGGTGATCCTCTAGAAGACCTCTACCTCCTCAGCCCTTAGCAAGTGGAACTTTATCCACAAAAGACACCTGTCTTCCTTGCTCTGGCTGGAGATCTCTGTCCTCAACTCTGTCATCGCAAAGCTGGTCCTCAAATATGCACTAAACACAGTCCTTCGGTCTAGCACAAATTTGTCCTCTTCTGCCTCAATCTCTATCCTCAATCTGATCCTCAAAACTGGTTCATAAAAAATGGTTCACAAGCTTTCAAGACATCTTGCTTGATCTTTGCCCAAGTCTTCACTTAGACTTGCCTTAGATCTGCTTTGCAAGTTCTTAGAAGAGCCTGCCCTCACTTCCCACAAGCTTCAACAACAACTTGCTCAATGCTGTCCAACTGTTCTCTCTGGTCTGTCACAGCTGCACTTGGTCAAAACCAAATTTTGCATAGTTCTACACAGTCATAGCAGTACACAGCACTTCGGCTATCGAACTTCTCACTTCTGTGTGCTGTCTCTGAATGTCACAACTCCAACAGATTTTGCTCCTTTGCGCATCCATCGCAGTACAGTCTTCACACACTCTGCGCAACCATAGCAACATAGACTTTGCACACTTTGCTTCTCGACGATCGAACTTCTCACTCGCACTTTATTTATGCAGATCGCACTTCGAACGCACTACCTGATCGATGCAAAATACTTCAACCAACCCTCCTTTTATACTCACAAACTCAAGATTAGAACCTTGATCTTAGTTGACTGTTTTACCCTACAACCATGTCGCTTGCAAAACCCTGCGCTGCGTTGGCCCAGATTTAACTCTGTCGGCTTAACTACCTCCCTATTGCTTCTGGTGCGAAACTTCAACATGTCACGATATCGCGACACCTTAGTCTGCCGTACACATTCTATAGCTTGTTGTCACGAAATCATGACACTTTTTTCCTTTTTCTTCTTCCTTTGAGGTTCTACTATGAAATCATGACACCTTTGCCTTTTGCTGACGTCATCTCACTTCTATCGTGAAATCATGACACTTTAGTCTCCATGACCTTCCTCTCTGCTTTTGTCATGAAATCACGACACTCCTTCCTTTTGCTGACATCATCATCATTCCTGTCGTGAAATCGTGACACTTTTGTCTTCATGGCCTTCCTCTCCACCTTTGTCGTGAAATCATGACACTTCTGTCTTCATGGCCTTCTTCAAGGCTTGCACTAGCGAAAATGAAACATGTCACGAAATCATGACGCTTTCACCTTCAAGCTCTTCCTTCTTGACTTCATCGTGAAATCGCGACGCTTCTTCTGATGAAGAATTGCTATCAATTTTTGTCACAAAATCATGACATTTTTGCCAACTAAAAGCTGCCAACTCAACCTATCGTGAAACCGTGAAACTTTTTGCATCCGTACAATCTTCTTTGTAGCCTATCGCGAAATCGCGACGCTTCTTCTTTCAGGCTCTTCTCTTTGCTACATGTCACAAAATTGTGATAGTTCTTTCTTCAAGCTTTTTAGCATGTCACAAAATCGTGATAGTCCTTCCTTTGATTTTTGCAGCTTGTCATGAAATTGCAACAGTCCTCACTTTGTCTTTTGCAGCATGTCACAAAATCATGACACTTTCTTGTCCGTACAACATCCTTTGCAGAATGTCACAAAATCATGACACTTTTCCTTCTCTGCCTTCCTGCACTTTTTGAGTCGCAAAAATGTGACATGTCGCAAAATCACGACACTTTCCATCTGCTCTTCTTCCCTGCCAACATGTCACGAAATCGTGACAGTTTTGCCTGCTTTGCCTCTGCCTTCCAGCATGTCGCAAAATCGTGACACTTTTGCCCGAACTTTCTCTCTCCTCAAACATGTCACGAAATCATGACAGTTTTGCCAGCATTTTCTCTCTCCTCAAACATGTCGTGAAATCATGATAGTTTTGCCAAAACTTTCTCTCTCCTAAAACATGTCATGAAATCATGACAATTTTTCTAGTCGCCTGCATACTTTTTCTTACTTGTCTTTTTCTTGAACTTTTTGCAACTGGGCTACCCTGATCTTCTTGGCAACTCACTGTCCATGCTGAACCCTTCATTAAGACACAATATTTGACATCAAACCAAATTGCTTCAAGACCTTCTTGACATCAATAACAACATCTACACTTAGAGCAAGAGCAATGTACCCAAGGTACCCAAAATTGCCAACAATCTCCCCCTTTGTCATTGATGGCAAACCTTGACTGAAAACACTACTCAAGAGCCAAAAATGAAACTAACTGTGCCAACAGATGAGAATCTGCAAATTGAATTTTTTGCTCCCCTTGACTTGAAGCTTTCCTCTTCACTTGAAGCTCTCCCCCTTACTCATATCTCTCCCCCTTACTCAAATCTCTCCCCCTTTGTCATCAATGGAAAAAGGGTCACCTTTGGGGCTTGGGACTAAGAATGAGCCTCTTAGCTTAGTCCCTCCCCCACCTCCTGATGAGGTGATTTAAAATAGGGTTGGGAGTGAAACTCCCATTAGACACTCATTATCATCAGTGTCTATAATTTCTTTGTCGTGCCTTCTCTTAAATTCTTTGTTTGTATTTCTATTTCTATCACTGTTCTGATCCTCGGACCTGTTCATACTGTTGTTCCTGTTTCTTTTATCATTCTTGTTCTTATCCATACCTTGATCCTTAGACTTGTTCATATCACTTTTTCTGTTCTTGTACCTTGGAAGATCAGCTCTACACTGTCTAGTTGTGTGGCCTGCATTGTTGCACTTATAACAGGTAACAAAGTTATTTTTGTTTGGCATACCTCTTCTTTGAATCCGTCTGTTATGAGTAACCATGTTTCTGTTATTAGTCTTGCAAAACATTGCCTTATGCCCAAAATTATTACAAGAGTAGCAATATCCTTGAAAGAAATTAAAACTTCAAAAATTGTTGTTTACCCTCTTCATTTGATCTATGCACTATGAAGCCGTGTGTCCAAACCTGTGACATGCAAAACATCTGTCGTGAAATATTCTTATGTTTGACTTCTTGGGTCCCGAAAACTTCTTCTTCGCATTTAGAATTCTGTTTTTTGTTTCTGTGCATCTATCATTCAAGGACTTATGATCTGAAATACTTTCCTCATCAAAACTCTCTTCCTTTTGGAGTCTCTTACTAGACTCTCCAACTTGTTTCTTGTGTGGCTTAACAAAACCAATACCTATTTTATCTGTTGTCTTTCTTAGAACTTTGATAAGAGATTTAATATTTTTGGAGCTTTCTTGAAACCTATATAGCTTATCCTTGTAATTTTTATTTTCCTCTTTCAAAGAAGCCATTTTTTGATCTAATTCACTATACTCAAGCACCTTAGATTCTAACTCATTCTTGAGTTCTTGTGCCTTAGCCATAGAAACGTCAAGACTTTCTATAAGTTTATCTCTCTCCATGCAACATTCATCTAACTTATCCTTGAGTCTAGCATTCTTCTTTCTTTCATTTTTCAAAGCACTAAGAGCACTAATAAGTTCACCTTTAAGATCTACTTCACTTTCCTCTATATGTTTGCTTTTAGAATCATCAAAGCCTTTTTTAGATTTCTTATCACTAGAGGTGCTACCCTTTTCAAAAACCATACATGCATCTTCCTTATCATTTTTTGAAGCATCCTCATACATACTAGCAACCAAATCATTATTTGTGCAATCATCCTCAAGGTGACCAAAATTTTCACATCTAAGACATTTCATGATAATGAATCTATGTTTTGGTTCTTCCTCTTTTTCTGATATGAACAACATCTCATTTTCATTATCACTTGAAGAACTTTCACTATCACTACTAGAACACTTACTTGCTTTGTCTAGGTAGAAGCTCTTCTTGTGCTTGTGAGAATACCTCTTTCCTTTATTGCTATGCTCATATTTGTTCTTCCTTTGATGCCTATGCCTTTCAAAATCCTTGCTCTTACAATCCTGTTTATCTTCATCACTTTCATCCTTAGCAACAGTACAGTTAGTAGCATAATGACCAATCTTTCCACAATTGAAACATCTTATGTTTTTCATACTTTTGTGCTTTCTAGAGAACTTGCCTTTCTTGCTGAAATATGCCTCTTCATCACTAGAAGACTCATCACTCTCTTGAAATTGTTTACCTTTGGAATAATCCATTGTGTTCTTTACTAGCTTTTCCTTCAAGCTGTTAGACCTTTCTGAAGGAACCTGCTCTGATACCAATTGAAGAACACAAGCTTATATTGAGAGGGGGGGTGAATAGTATAAGACCACTTTTTCAATTGCTTTAAATTCAACTTTCAAAATAGTATAATGCAGTGTAAGATAGCAGTAAAAATAGCAGTAATCAAAACAATGCACAACACACCATCCACAAATTGACACAACAATTTACGTGGTTCACCCAAGGTGGGCTACTCCACGAATAAAACTTTCCTCTAAAATTTATATCAAAGTCCTCTGAGAATCCTTCCTGATTACAATGTTTATGAGCCTCAGCTCAAAGGAGATACCTTCCCCTAATTTTGCTTTTGCTGGTGATCCTCTAGAAGACCTCTACCTCCTCGGCCCTTAGCAAGTGGAACTCTATCCACAGAAGACACCTGTCTTCCCTACTCTGGCTGGAGATCTTTGTCCTCAACTCTGTCATCGTAAAGCTGGTCCTCAAATATGCACTAAACATAGTCCTTCGGTCTAGCATAAATCTATCCTCTTCTGCCTCAATCTCTGTCCTCAATCTGATCCTCAAAACTGGTTCATAAAAAAATGGTTCACAAGATTTCAAGACAGCTTGCTTGATCTTTGCCCAAGTCTTCACTTAGAATTGCCTTAGATTTGCTTTGCAAGATTTTAGAAGAACCTGCCCTCAATTCCCACACGCTTCAATAGCACCTTGATCAATGTTGTCCAACTGTTCTCTCTGGTCTGTCACAACTGCACTTGGTCGAAACAAACTTTTGCACAGTTCTATGCAGTCACAATAGTACACAACACTTCGACTATCAAAATTCTCACTTCTGTGCACTATCTCTGAATGTCGCAACTCCAAAAGCTTCTGCTCCTTTGTGCATCCATCGTAGTACAGTATTTGCACACTCTGTGCAACCACAACAGCACAGACTTTGCACACTCTGCTTCTCGATGATCGAACTTATCACTCGCACTTTATTTGTGCAGATCGCACTTCGAACGCACTACCCGATCGATGCAAAACACTTCAACCAGCCCTCCTTTTATACTCACAAACTCAAGATTAGAACCTTGATCTCAGTCGACTGTTTTACCCTACAACCACGTCGACTGCAAAACCCTGCGCTGCGTCGGCCCAGATTTAACTCTATCGGCTTCACTACCTCCCTATTGCTTCTGGAAACATGTCACGATATCGCAACACCTTAGTCTGCTGTACACCTTCTATAGCTTGCTGTCACGAAATCACAACACTTTTTGCCTTTGTCTGCTTCCTTTGAGCTTTTATTGTGAAATCGTGACACCTTTGCCTTTTGCTGACGTCATCTCACTTCTATCGTGAAATCGTGACACTTTAGTCTTCATGACCTTCCTCTCTACTTTTGTCACGAAATCATGACACTCCTTCCTTTTGCTGACGTCATCATCATTCCTGTCACAAAATCATGACACTTCTGTCTTCATGGCCTTCCTCTCCACCTTTGTCATGAAATCACGACACTTTTGTCTTCATGGCCTTCTTCGAGGCTTGCACTAGTGAAAATGGAACATGTCACGAAATCGTGACGCTTTTGCCTTCAAGCTCTTCCTTCTTGACTTCGTCATGAAATCACGACGCTTCTTCTGATGAAGACTTGCTATCAATTTCTGTCACAAAATCATGACATTTCTACCAACTGAAAGCTGCCAACTCAACCTGTCGTGAAATCGTGACACTTTCTACATTCGTACAATCTTCTTTGTAGCCTGTCGCGAAATCACGATGCTTCTTCTTTCAGGCTCTTCTCTTTGTTGCATGTCACGAAATCACGACAGTTCTTTCTTCAAGCTTTTCAGCATGTCATGAAATCATGACAGTCCTTCCTTTGATTTTTGTATCTTATCACGAAATTGCAACACTCCTCACTTTGTCTTTTGCAGCATGTCACGAAATTGTGACATTTTCTTGTCCGTACAGCCTCCTTTGCAGAATGTCGTGAAATCGTGACACTTTTCCCTATCTGCCTTCCTGCACTTTCGAGTCGCAAAAATGCGACATGTCGCAAAATCGTGACACTTTCCATCTGCTCTTCTTCCCTGCCAACATGTCGCGAAATCATGATAGTTTTGCCTGCTTTGCCTCTGCCTTCCAGCATGTCCCGAAATCGCTAAACTTTTACCCGAACTTTCTCTCTCCTCAAACATGTCGCAAAATCGTGACAGTTTTGCCAGCATTTTCTCTCTCCTCAAACATGTCGCGAAATCGTGATAGTTTTGCCATCACTTTCTCTCTCCTGAAACATGTCGCGAAATCATGACAGTTTTTCCAGCCACCTGCATACTTTTTCTTGTTTTTTTCTTGAACTTTTTGCAACTGGGCTACCCTGATCTTCTTGGCAACTCACTGTCAATGTTGAACCCTTCATTAAGACACAATCTTTGACATCAAACCAAATTGCTTCAAGACCTTCTTGACATCAATGATAACATCTACACTTAGAGCAAGAGCAATGTACCCAAGGTACCCAAAATTGCCAACAATTTGTAGCAGTTACAAATTCAAGTAAGGGTCTCAAAAAGGTGTATGGGTGTTATATACCAATATGAAAAACTTGATGATATGATCGTAATGAACTATATCCCAAAATGATCATTTTTGGCACCTTAGACTATTTTTTTAAATAAGGGTTTTTAGGTTGAGTATATGCTTCCAATATTTCTAAATTTAAAATTTTCTCTATTGTAAATAAGTAAGTAATGGATGGATTCTAGGTTAGAATTTTTGTATTCTCCAAAGCCCTCTATTATATCATAATAATGATCGATAGTGCTTAGACCAATATTTCAAGCCACTACTCAAAAAGGGTTGCACACATACCCTTGAGCATACTATTTGTCTCTCTGATAGTACAAGAGAGTATTATTTTAGAGTGTTGTGCTTGGTGCACTATGGATATTACATGAATAATTGATTTTCTATATATGAAATTTTAGCTCAGGGTGCATAAAAGGATCTCCTAAAATACACAAGGTACGTGAAAGCTCAAATTCATGCATTATTTTTGTCTAAGGCCTCAGTATTGGAGCCTATTTGCCTCTCACTTTACTATATGATTTATGAGATATCTAGCTTAGCCAATAATGATGGCTCCTCCATATTATTTTAAAATGGTCAAAACAATATTTCTAACCTATAGGACCTAAGATTAAAATAAAATAAAAAAGCACTACCCTTTTTTTTGTATGGAAAAAATACTACTATTTTTTAATTTTTTTTTTTTAGCAAAACAATACTTCACTTTTTTTCGTAAGATGGGCTTACTATACCCTGGAAAGAGCTCTAATACTACTTGTAATAGATCTCTTCTTCTCATATGAATATTTTTCTTTAAAGTTCTTAGTTTTGAATTGTACTATTATAATTCTAACTATGATTGCAATGAGTATTAAAAAAAACAACACTAATACAATATATCCAATAACAAAAGCATTCAATAAATAAGATACGAAAATACAAAATAACAATAATTGCAAAAAATTAAGATAAGTGATACTCTTTCAAGGGGACAACCTTCTTACACAAAATAGTTCAAATATTATCTACCCCTTTAAAAGTTACATTCTTGTATTATAATAATGATGAACACATATTTTGTAACAATATTTTATAACAACAATTTCCTACCTATTCCTATGGCCTTTTTCATATATATCATATAAAAAAATAACACAAGCCAACATAGATTACATTAATGGGATACATAGCAAATTATTGTAAAATATGTTTTCTCTCACACATATATATAATCATATTCTTGCAATCAAATCTTCATTCTCATCTCCATTTAAGTTGTACAAAATCAAAATAATAATTATTAATTAACAATTAAAACTAAATGCAATTATATTATTTGTACTTAAGATATATTTTATAATTGTAATAATCATTGATTATTGCATCTGGGGATGCAACGCAACGGTTCGGGATTTGGCTCTTCTTCGGGAGGTCCAAGGTTCAAATCATGGGCAAGTGTGTGAGGAGGTGAGTGTGTGGTGGCTTTGTGTTAAATTCCCTATTGATAAGTGTAGCTCTCGACTTTACGAGGGGTCATGGTTGGGAGGAAACTGCTCAGTCCATCAATCATAGGGGTTTCTTACAATAACCAAATAAATAAATAAATAAATAATCACTCATTGTTAATTCAAGTTAAAAGTATATTAAATATTCTAAAATATAATTATTTCATTCTAAATAATTTAATATTAAAATATGAGTGTTATAAGGTTACACTATTTATATTAAATTATTATATTTTTTAATTTTTAATTGTTTTTATTTGGTTAGTGTGAGAAACCCCAATAATCATTGATTGTTAATTCAAGTTAAAAGTATATTAAATATTTTAAAATATAATTGTTTCATTCTAAATCATTTAATATTAAAATATAAGTTTTATAAGGTTACGCTATTTATATTAAATTAATATATTTTTTAATTTTTAATTTTTTTATTTGGTTAGTATGAGAAACCCCTACGACAAACGCATTGAGCAGTCTCCTCCCAACCATGACCCCTAGGAAAGCCGATAGCTTTGCTTATCAATAGGAAATTTAACACATAGCCACCACACACCCACCCCCTCACACACTCGCCCACGGCATGGATTAAAACATTAATTTAGAAAAATCATTCGTCGTATCCCTTGAGGACCACGACTTCCTGTTCCATGACTTTTTTCCCATCTGGGTATACCCCTTAGACTAGATAGAGGAGGAGGGTTTTGTATACGACGTAGGTTGACAGGCTTGAACCCTGGACCTCCTTCAGGAGATAGAGGAAACTTGTCAATAAGGTACCTTTTGATTTTGATCTAAAACAGGAAAAGAATGATAAATACTACCTCCTATAATGTTTTAAGTTGCCATCAAGGCTTTGGTTCAATAGTTATAACATATGGATGATATGTCCAACACCAAAGTTTAAATCTCAACAACACGAAATAAGCTATATAGTTTAATATGACTAAGTTAATTTTAAAGAAAAATATTAATCCTTTTAAAACCTTAAAAAATAAAAAAACATAAATTCAATTTTATAATATTAACTCTAGTTTTAAATAAAAAAACATATCTTATAACATTAAAAATATATATTATAAAATAAATGCAAAGTCCACCTATATTTTCACTCTTTACTTCTAATACCTAAAAATAAAAATAATTAAAAAATATCTATTACAAAATCAATACAAAATATTCACTTGTAATTTCTCTCTAATGTTTCTCATGCCTAAATAAAAAAAACAATAAAAAATTTATGTTTCTTCGTAACTAAAAAATAAAAACAATTAAAAAATATCTATTACAAAATCAAAGCAAAGTATTTACCTATAATCACTCCTATTTCTCATACCTAAAAACAAAAACAATTAAAAAATATGTTTATTACAAAATCAATGCAAAGTAGTCTTCTATAATTATAGTGTTCATGTGATGTTTCTATACAAGTTATTTATTTCTAGTGGAATATTCCTATTCCTATATTGAAATTTTGTTCCACTTTAATTTCTCATACCTAAACACAAAAATCATTAAAAATATATTTATTACAAAATCAGTGCAAAGTCGTCACCTATAATTACATTGTTCATGTGATGTTGTTCCATACAAACTAATTTGAAATTTTGTTCCACTTTAATTTCTCATACCTATAAACAAAAATAATTAAAATATATATATATTACAAAATCAATGCAAAGTAGTCGCCTATAATTACACTGTTCATGTGATGTTGTTACCATACAAACTATTTATTTTGAGTGACATTTTCCTATGTTGAAATTTCCTTCCACATTAATTTCTCCTACCTAGAAAAAAAACAATTAAAATATATTTATTACAAAATCAATGCAAAAAAGTCACCTATAATTACACTGTTCATATAGTATTGTTCTCATATAAACTATTTATTTCTAGCAGCATATTCTGAAATTTAATTCACTACTGTTCTATTTTTTTTCTCATAATTTCTCATACTTACTTATTTTTATTATTTTAACAAGTAAATATCTATTATAAAATTAATGCAAAGTCGTTACCTATAATTACACTGTTCAGTTTCTCGTACTAACGTTATTTTTAGCATTTTAATAAATAAATATTTACGACAAAATCAATGTAAAGTCGTCACCTATAATTTCACTCTTATGTTTCTCGTACTTACGTTATTTTTACCATTTTAATAAGTAATTAGGTGTTGATTCATCAATAGTCTGGCCTCATAACTTCCCATTCCTCAAAGAATTGGTTTCAGTCAATGCATGTATGACCTTTTTTAAGAATATTCTTGCCACGTAAAAGCCCTGAAAATGGCTCTCATTTTCTTGGGTCCTTTGGCTCTCATTTTCTTGGGTCCTTTGGCTTCGGACCAAAATTCAGAAAAGCAACATTCTTTTAACCATTTTAATAAGTAATTAGGTGTTTGATTCATCGATAATCTGGCCGCAGAACTTTCCCTCTCTTTCTATATAAGGACACACAAAGGATGGGTTTCAGTCACAGGGCAAGTATCCCCATTTTTAACAATATTCTTGCCACGTAAAAGCCTTAGAAATGGCTCTTATTTGCTTGGGTTCTTTGGCTTCTGACATGTTTCTGCAGAAATCAGATAAGCGACATTCATTCGGAAAGTCTGCTGGAGGTCTTGGATTTTCGAGTAATGCATTGCGACGCCAGGATTTTCCAGTCCGTCCCATCAATATCAATATGAATACGACGATGGCGTCCATTACAACCGAAGGAGACTTGAAACGGCGCAACGGCAATCATCACCCCAATCTATGGGACGATGATTTCATTCAGGCTCTCTCAAAGACATACGAGGCAACAGTGGTATCAAAGCACGATCCTTGTTTTCTCATTACTTTTAGTATTATTTTGTATACATACAAAACCTCAGACCACTAATATTGTTAGTAATAATGTTAATGTTAACGTTTATGTTGTTCATTGTTTTGTGTGGTAGCAACTTCTAACTTTTCTTTTATGTATTTATGTTTTAGCCATAGGCGAATTACTTCGCACCTTATACTGATCCATTAGATATAATTTATTTCTTATATAAAATTTAAATCCTATAATTATATATATATACATACATCCAATAGTAGGTGTGAGGTAGTTGACCCTGCTTTCTAATGAATTCATGCGATATTATTCCCATTTATTACAATTACATATTTCTACGTTAAAATTTGGTCCCATTTTAATACATCTTTTACTACTAATCTAAACTTATTTTCAAAAACAAGTGAATCTAATCCTATGTTGGAATACCTCTTCTTCTTCTGTTGGTCCTCAGGCTCCTTCGAATGAAGAACGTGCAGAGAACCTAATCAGGGAGATCAAGGGCATGTTCACGGCAATAGCAACGCCAGATATCACTTCCTCTGCACATGATCTTTTCGAACGCCTTTCGCTTGTCGATAACGTCGAACGACTTGGCATCGATAGACATTTTCGAAAGGAAATCAAAGAAGCGCTTGACTATGTTTACAGGTTTGTTTACCCTTGATAATTTAATTCGAGTGGTTCTGACTTTTGTATCTATAGTATATTTATTTCCATTTGAAAACCATTGTTATATATATATATATATATATATATATATATATATATATACTTTTGTATTAATCTTGAGTATGGTGTTGATTTCATCAACGATCTTAATCGAGTAGCAGGCATTGGAATGAGAAAGGTATTGGGTGTGGTACAGACAGTTTTAGTACCGATCTCAACACCACCGCGTTGGGACTTCGAATTCTTCGACTGCACAGATATGGAGTTTCTTCAGGTCTGCACATCGATTAAATCTATCGAATCATCAATCAGTTTAATTGATTAGCATAAGCGTATTTGCTGGTAATGCTTGGGATTTCTATTGCTAATTAACGATAATATGATGGCAGATGTGTTGGAGCACTTCAAAGGGAAGGATGGACAGTTCTCGTGCTCTACGAATGACTCAGAGGCGGTGATCAAAAGCATGCTAAATTTATACAGGGGATCGCTAATTGCATTTCCAGGGGAGAAAGTTATCGACGAGGCCAAAGCCTTCGCAACCACATATTTAAAAGAAGCTCTTCAAAAAATTAAGAGATCAAGCCTTTCACGAGAGGTTATGAGAAATTTTACTTCTGCCCTACTGATCTGCACCTCAAAGTGTGTGGGTACCATGCTTTTTCCTAAATAATTTTTTAGTAATTGTAGTTTTTGTTGAACAGATAGAACTGAATTTGGAGTATGACTGGCACTCGACCATGGCGAGAGTGGATGCCAGACATTATATCGATATATACAGTGAAGACAATTCATGGGGAGACAGGATAATAAATAAGTAATCCCTCTACCCTTAACTACTACTATTTTTATTGCTAAATTACATTGTACATCGTTAAGAAACAGAGGAGAAAAAGTTATTTTATTTATGCAATTGTGTATTTGCAATTTTGCAGGATGCCGCATATGAGTAATAAAAAGTTGTTAGAGTTGGCAATATTGGACTTCAATAGGACACAGGCGTTGCAACAGCAAGAGCTTAAGATTATCTCAAGGTGGGGACTCACAAACTAGTAATTTAATGAAAACTTGGGGTCCTCCTAATCCATTTAGGAGGTCTAACGGTGATGTGGATATGTTGAATAGAGGGAGAACACAAAGTACCTAATCATAGGTTTCACAAAAAGTATGGACTAATATAGTATATAACTGATAACACAAGATAAATACTTTCCCGTATATATGAAGGTGGTTAAAAGTACACATGGATTAATATAATATATAACTGATGTGAAGGTTAAAAGTTCACATGGATTGGTGATTTGTATTGTGTTTAGGTGGGTGAGGGAGTCCGGTTTGCATAAGCTGAGTTTTGCTCGTCATCGTCACGTGGAATATTACTTTATAGGGGCCGCACTTTGCAGCGAACCCGAGTATTGGCCTTTCCGCTTGACCGTTGCAAAGGTTAATTCTCTTACAACCTATTTAGATGATATTTACGACACTTACGGGACTGTGGAGGAACTCCGTGTCTTCACAGACGCTATCAAAAGGTATGAGTTACTTCCAGATAAACAAATTAGATGAGCCTACTATATTTATATAGGAAGAGCAATAATCCGGTGGTTTTGATGTGTCTGTCAGGTGGGATCCCTCTGCCACAGATTGCCTTCCGGAGTATATGAAAATCGCATACATGGCATTATACGACGCTGCCAATGAAATAGCACGGTGGGTGGAGAAGACTCAAGGCCGTAACACCCTCGACTACACCCGGAAAGCTGTAATAATTCATTTTTTAAACCTAACATAAAGTCGTGTTGCTAATTTTATAAACATTTAGACCGTAGGCAGAATTAAATTGGAAATATTGTGTTCAATTAACGAGGAATAGTCTGTCGTATGAGATGCAGTGGGAAGCCCACCTAGATTCTTACATGCAAGAAGCTCAGTGGATTGCTGCTGGTTACATACCAACTTTTGAGGAATATTTAGAGAACGCCACAGTGAGTAGTGCTGTTCGTGTGGTGACCTTGCAACCCATATTAGCATTGGATGGCCCTCTGCCTGACAACATCTTGCCAAAAGTTGATTATCCCTCAAGATTTCATGAGCTTCTATGCTTATCCTTCAGATTAAGAGGCGACATAACAACCTTCAAGGTATTATATAGCATACTTCGAGTGTTTGAGTTAGGCCTGTAATCTAAAATTATATTTTATCTTATACGCCTACTTTTTTATTGTTTATTAAGACCGAAGCTGCCCGCGGAGAAACAGCCTCAGCCATAGCGTGTTATATGAGAGACCATCCGGGATGTACGGAGGCAGACGCTTTGATTTCTGTTACGGCTCTAATGGAAGAAGTGTTCAAAGAATTAGATAGGGAATACCTGAAACCTGACAATGTTCCAGCCATAAGCAAGGATTATGCCTACGCCATCACCAGAGGTCTCCATCTATTTTACAGAGAAAGAGATGGGTTCAGCGATACCACAGAGGACCTAAAGGATCATGTCACCAAACTACTTATACAACCTGTCAAAATGTAATGTTTAGGTTCAAGCTCTTACCCAGTGCATGCAATGCTTTTGTTTGTGAGGTTAGGTATGTAGAGGAGATATGAACTCACACAAATTGTTGTCATCTGTTTTACAGAGAAAGAGATGGGTTCAGCGATACCATAGAGGACCTAAAGGATCATGTCACCAAACTACTTACACAACCTCTCAAAATGTAATGTTTAGGTTCAAGCTCTTACCCAATGCATGTAATGCTTTTTTTTTGTGAGGTTAGGTATGTGGAGGAGATATGAACTCAGACAAATTGTTGGTGTCAGATAGCAATACCTAGTCATTACATGATTGTAGCTCCAGTCAAAAATTAGATTAAGTAAATAATATTTTAAATATGTATATGTTTAAATCATTTGGATTGAAATTGTGGAGGTTTGTAATGCCGGAAACGGTGTACAATTTATATAAGAGTTTTCTCAGAAAAAAAAAATGTTTGAAAAAAACTTAAAAAAAACAAACTATGGACTTAGAAAGGTAATTACAAAATAAAAAGGTTTGTGGAAATTTAAAAATTATTTGATAATTTTAAAAAAATTATAATTATTAAATGAATTTAATTTGAATATTAAAAGATATTTAAAAATGAAGTTTTAAAAAAATAGTGATGGTTGTCAAATTATATGGGGTAAATTTTTGAATTTTATGATTATTAAATGGAATGAGGATGATTGATGAAATTTTTCTTGGTGTAATATTATTATGTGGTTATGATTCAACTCCATATTATCAATTAATTTTATTATTATTATTATCAAATGTTATGAGCTCTACTAATTAAATACCTTGATTCTTAAGGAAAAGACCCAAGTTTAAATCTTGTTAGGTGATACATGAATAGTAACCCAAAATACCATAAGTCAATCATAATGTAATTAATATGAAGCTCATCTCAATCCTATATAGCTAGTTAAAGAAGTTATTCTTAACATTGCAATGATTCTACATGTTAATTGTACTTCTCATTGACAAATTTATTCATATTTAGGCATCATATTTAGCTATTTGGACTCTTTCAATCCTTAGTTAAAGAAGAAATGGTTGTATTTCTCTTTGATTAAATTTATCCATCTATTCTCTTTGTGAGTTATGCGAAATATTCATCATTTATAATAGTCATAGTTGGGTATTATATGGAGTTGGAAGAAAACAAATCTATGCCACAACATTTATCAATTCAATAAAATTATATTGTATAAATATTTTGTGTATTGTATTTTGCATTATAGGAATAGTGAAAGTTATAATAAAAGTAGGCATATTTTGTAGTGTTTCGTTTTAGTTATAGTTTTAAAGTTGTAATAAAAGTATATGCCATCACCAAATATTTCTAGCTTTCTCTATATAGAATGAGTTGAATTTAAAATTCCTACACAAGATATAAATATCATGCTACAAAATTACTTATACAACATATGAGAATGTATGTTTTTTAAGGTGATTAATTTTTTTTATAATAGAACCATCCTATTTAAAAAAATCAATATAATTTTGATTTGTGCTCTAGATTTATAATAGTAATAGCACCATGTAGATATGCTAAGTGCATAGAAATATTTCTAAATTTTAAGTTTCAATTATGATAATGTTATGATCAGAGTCTATCTAGGTTTAATTATTATCAAGTGCACATAATGTAATTTCTTCTATCTATTAGTGTAGGTTTATTACAATTGTTTAAAGACAGGTGGTGTGATTGTTATAATCCTTTTTCTACCATATTTACGTTACAAACTAATATGAGATGGTCTTCAAATAAAATTATTATATATTCAACTAATCATAGACCGAGGTCAAAAATTGTGATGAAAATTGTGTCATGAAAATTAACACTCTAAGTGTATGTAAAATTATGTCATGAAAACTAACACTATGTATTCTAATAAGTAGAATATTTTCTAAGAGACAACCTTTTTAACTAATTCCTATTTGAAACAACTGTGGTCGAAATAGAATTGGTTATTATTATGAAACATAGTTGAATGTATAGATATAATTACTTGTTATCATATGGCATGTTTCAAAGACTATAATAAATTTTAAATTTAACCACTAGTATATCTAGAATGAATTAATAAACAAAATAATATTCTTTTTTTTTTGTTACTTTGTTCCTTATAAATTATTATTTAAAAAAAAAAATAATTTTACCTATGATATAAGTAACTTAAATTTATGGATGAGTTTATCTTGTTAAGGCATTTTGATGCTCACAATGAAAATAACTATTTATTAAAATAATACCTAAGAAAATAATCTTGTATGTCTTGAAGAAGACCCTACCACTACTCAAGATTTTGTCTAGGACTCTAATAGGCACAAAGTAAAGATTTTTGGTGAATAATTAATGAAGTTATGGAACAACCATGAACTAATAATATGTAATTGGCTATAACACATCTAAATATCATAAGTCATTTGTATTCATAGAAAAATAAGTAACATTATAGACTATGTCATTACTTCTAATTCACTTATCAACTTATTTGATGGATTCAAAATTATAATTGTAATAGGCGGAAAATTGGAAGGTATATTGTGAAGGGCCTCCTCATGATGTTTCCACTGTATCCTCTTATTACTTTGAGACAAGAAAAAGTTGTGATTCTAAAGTCTATTTTGTTGGGTTGATTGAAGAACACCTACATTTCTCCTAAGAAACTTCTTTGTCTAAGTTTAACCTTAACCTATCCCTAATGCATATACAAAATACAACCATCAAAACCTACAACAAAAATGCTCTATTGATTTTGATGAGGAAATAAATCATAATTTCTTTCTTTTAAGAGGCAAAGGGTGTAAGAAGATATCACAAATAAAGCTTATAATGTAGCTATATGTAATTTTCATTGAATGCTTGGATGTTTGAATGGATGCTATTGTTAGATTGACTAACATTTTCTTAGGCTAATAGATGAAGGTTTGAGAGGTAATGTTAGAGTGTAAATAACAAACTTTCTTATTATATTACTTAGATACATAACTCTTATAGGCCCTATTTTTCTCAAGATCATGTAGACACATCTCATCAAGAGTAAGTTTTAAAAGATATGCTTTCCAGTACTCCTAATGATACACATCATGACTCAACAATTTTTCAATAAATTATTCAAAGCAAGCAATTCAATTTCAAGTGATAAAATATGTTTAAAACCATAGGCTAAATAAAAGGGGTTGTTATTGTGGACTTTCAAATACTATTTTTACACACCCATAATGTGGGATATAACTTTAAGTTTCAATATTTATTTGATTCAATAACTATGTTTTTCAAAATATTTACAAAAATCTTATTGATAGATTTAGATTGCCCATTTCCTTATTGATAATCAAGTGTAGACAATGGTGCTAAATCCCTAATGAAGAATTTAATTCCTATATTTATTTATTTTTAAAGGGATGCCATTTTTTGAAATGATATTGGAATGGATTCCAAGGTGATACACAATTTGAATAATGATAAATTTGGATATAGTCAAGCTCATCTTATTTGTAAGTGGCATAACTTAAACCTGTAGACACCTAAAACATGTCATGTTTAGGGGAGCTACTCACAGAGACACATTCATAAAATCACATGACATAGTCTTGGAATTTCCAAGCATCAAAAATGGTTCTCGCCACTCATATGGGGTATTTCAAGCCCATCCAATCCTAGCTGCTCAAGACTAGAGCAGCCAGACCTTAGCCGCTCAAGGTTAGAGTGGCTATATATTAGTCATTGTAGATGATAGTAGCCAAATCTTAGTCGCTATATATGAATACGACTAAACCATAAAAGTAGTTTTATCGACAAATATGTCTAATCATGGGCAGAAGTGGCAGTCTGCATGCAATAACGATGAGCGAAAGTAACTTTGCATTCCCTTTCATGACCAGTTCACATAGGAGACTTAATTTTATATTTAAACTTTAGTTAACTAGCCTCCAAGCATAGACAAAGATAAAACTACTCATGCTAACGACTAGATTGCATAGGAGACTCCAGTTTGAAGTTAGATTTCAGATAACTTATCTTTAAACATAAAAAAGATAAAAATATTCTCATGCTAACCTTCACTACGCATAAGGGATTCAGTCCTAGGGATTGGGCATAGACCTAGGGTTTCACACACTTTAAAAGGTGTAAGCCTGAGAGCACCAGGAGAGAATTTGTTTTGGGAATTTATCAGAACAGGTCACTGAGGAGAGCTTTCGATACTTAGAGAGTTTCCTTTGGAGATCATGTTTATGGCGAAGCCCTAACAAATAAGAGAGTAAAGCGACCACTATTTCAACATCTGATACAACCTTTGATCCATAGCTTTGGGGCAAAGAGAACGAAATTCACCTTAGTGGCCGCTGTCTCGGATAGTGACCCGTAGGTCTAGCTTAGGGTTTTATACATTAGTTTCATTATTTTGTTTAGCATATCATTAGCATAATATCATTTCATTCATTTAACTTCATAGCATAGGTTTAATCTGCACTTGCTTTCATTTTGGTATATTCAATACTAACAACCTCATTCAGGGAGGCATTCTCGGACATCTAAGTGTGTGTTGTTGTTCCATTATTTACAGGGCCATAGGTTCATCAGAAAGAATCTGCAACATATGATAGCAAAAGGGATCCCTCCAAGAAACATTATTGGAGAAGGAGGTATCTGTAAGTCCTCATACATTTTTGTGTGGAATTGAGGAGCTTTTTAAAGCACACAACCTCTTCGTGAAAGGGGCACTCTTTACCTATTTGTAACCTTATTGCATCGAAATGGGTATCCCTAAGAGGTACCGACATATAACCAAGTTTCAATCCAAACCATGTTATATGCTTTTCATTGTCTTCCATTTCATTTTGGGTTTTAATACATTGCAAGTAGAGTAAAAAGAGTGGTGCATGCACCCCGGGGTTGCTACAAATGTTGATAACGGTGGGACATCCACTGAATTTTATTTTTTTCTTGGATACTAACTTAATTTTATGTACATACCTAGACATTCTGATCTATAGTGGCCATAAATCAACCGCTTTGAGCCATAGTGTCCAACAGAGCCTTAGTTGCTCCTGCTAATAGCGGCCAGGAACCAACTGCTCTGGTCAACAATGACCAACATTGGAGTGCAGCAGAGGTCAAAAAACAAACTCTCTAAGCTGGATCAAAGGTTGGTACAACTTATCTAATATTTTACAGCTTTCTATCTGCTTCTATGTGTCTAAAATAGTGAACTTAAAGAACATTTTTGTTTAAGAATTGAAAGAATAAAAAAAGAATGAATTAGGTGATTGCATATCTTAGATCTTCTTTTAGATTTCCACTAGGTATTGCTAGGTATAGCGGATTCTATATGTAAATTCCACCCTAGAATCCAACGTACTACACACTGTATGGTTTTTTTGCTTGTTTTGAGGCCTTTCTAAAGGCTATATTTGGACTTGATAAAGTGCACTCATTAATTTCATAGTAGTTCATGCATCTTTCTGAATATTGAAACACATTTTGCATTAGGCATATAGGGAAAGTTCATGGTTGCTATATGATGTATTCGTATTCATGCAATCTTAAAATGAACCACACACAGACACATTTGTTTAAACATTGGGGAGTTGGATTTCATCACCAACCCTCAATTCAGGCTGGTGACGTTGGAATACATCTCTTTCCACAAGTTTTCCCCTATATTTTCCTAGAAACGGATTGAAGAACCTTTTCATAGTGGTACTAAGGTACTTGTGTTCAAATTATCTCCCACTGTTGGAACATTCATTGGTTTAGAGTGGAAGAGATAGGCGAACCCCCCACTAGGATTTTAGTGATGTACCCTAGTATCCTTGGAATTCTCAATTAAATCAAAAACTATGAGGTAAGCCCCATAACAGGTGGTTTGTGCCCAACCCTCTTGGCCTTGGGTAATTCCTAGCATGGTGATATTTCTGTTACATTAGTGACCTTCTTTTGTACAGACCTATGTCTGCTTATGGATTAGCTAGCTCTTGATGACCCGACTTACATAGTAGTCTGGTACGGTTACATGCATATAAATCATGGTCAATGAACACTTATTTGGTTAATTCAAATTACTTGTATCAAATTATCTTTCTCAAAATTGGTGAATGAACAATACAATTGCACACACATTTGTATTTTAGAGATTTTGTATCATTACGATAGATGAAGATCGACAATGAACTCACATATGCACATGGGGTTCCTTATAAATCTATATTTTGTCTTTGAGATAATTTAAAATATTTATGCAAATCTTCTGGAATGATTTCATCTGTTTCATGTAAAAACAATTACATACATTTCTTTTCAAAAATCCAAAACTTCTTTCAAAACATGCAATAAAGTCACACACAAACACACACATATATATATATATATATATATATATATATATATATATATATATTTTCGACTTTCGCAATGATGGTATAGTTCCTAAAACCTAAAACGGGAATTTTATGCCTAGCGTAATTCCTCATCTTATATTTTCTATTTATTCCAAAATAAAAAATCAATCATGCAATAAAACTATTATATCAATTTCTTCTTTGGATTTCGCAATGATGGTATAATTCTATACCTATAATTCTATGCCTAGCGCAAACCATTGTTCTAATTTTATTTCCCATTTATTTAAATCATAAAAACATATGGCTTAAATCATTATGTTACACAATTATGCTTTAAAAAGAATGAACATTGTTTCTATTTCATTTCATTATGTCAACATTCAATTTTGCAACGATGGTATAATTCCTAGGGAATTGTTCAAAATTTTATCACACTTAGGAATTTATGCCTAGCAAAAATCATTTTTTTAATATATTTCATGCATAATATTTTCATGAAAATCTGAAAACAAATCATCACCATCATCATTTTTCATTACCACAACACAAAGCCTTAAGACAGTCTCTTAAGCACTCCTTTACTTTTAGCAATATTTCTATACTGGGATTAGCTTGACGACCTAGTGAGCGGTGACTCCATGAAATGGTCATATAATAGCGACAATTTCCTTTGAAATTATTGTTAGAAGTCCCTTTTATTTTTCATCAAATCACACCACAAACAACCAATTTGTTTACATCAGATTATTTCATTTAAATTTTACAACATGACATAAAATTATAATATTCAAAAACCACATAATTACATGAATCATCAATCAAAAATTCAAACATTAAAGCATCATACAACATATGCACAAGTCATATCGTAAAAGATCATATATATATATATATATATATATATATATATATATATAAAAAAATTATTATGTACATCATATCAACACTGGACTGGTATGCCACAATCTATACCCCGACATACTCAATCCTCTCAAAATAATAATAATATAATCAACTCTCTAGTCCATGAGCAGTTAGCCTCAAGAAGCCCTCGAGCTCTCAGCCTCATCTCCTCTCTCACCCTGAGGTGGAGGAGGTGGCCCCATCAAAGTTTGTGTGGTGTCGTGAGTCCTCGACATCGATCGTGATGATGTCCTCGATGACCCCATCATGACAGGCTCCATAATTAGGGTTGGCAACGATACCCTCTGCTCCTCTAGCACCACATGGTAGTATAATCCCTGGTAAAATGTGGTCTAAGCAATAGCCCACGCTAGATCCTAAGTGCTTGCCCCTCTGCTCTGCGCCCTAAGCCATGTAGCCTCATCCTGAAGTGTCTGCACCTGAGCTCGAAGGTGGGCATTCTTTGCCCTAAGAGTCGCCATCTCGCTGCTCTCCCCCATCTCGACACCCTTGCCATTATAGAGATGCAATTTATCATCTTTGATCTGATAAACATCATTAATTTGATTTATAACAAGTTGAGAATCATCGAAAACTAATAGATTTTTAATTTTTAGTGCCAGGGCAGCTCGTAATCCAAGGATTAGGGCCTCATATTCAACAGTGTTATTAGTACAAGCAAACATTAATTTAAAGGATAGAGGTATAATATGTTTTTGTGGAGACATTAAAATAATACCTTCACCAGCCCCACTCATGCATCGGGCTCCTTCAAAGTATAGGGACCATTTCTCTAGATGGTCTACCTCTAGTTTAAGGCATTCATCAGGAAACTCAATGATGAGGGGATGGGTAGACTCTAAGGGTGCAACAACTAATTGATCTGCTATGATTTGACCCTTAACAAACTTTTGTCCTATAAACGTGAGTTCAAACTCGCTTAGCGCAAGAACCCACTTCATTGTGCGACCAGATAAATAAGGTCGGCTCATGAGATACCACAAGGGATCGAATTTAGCAATAACATATGTTTTTTGACTAAGAATATAATGGCGTAGTTTCTGCGTAGAAAATACGACTACTAAACATAGTTTCTCTAATGCTGTGTAGTGGGTTTCATAACTGATTAAGGTTATGCTAATATAATAATTAGCACGCTCTCTTTTCTCATCATCAAGTTGAGCTAACATAGCTCCTAAAGCAAAATTTGAAGCAAAAATATACAAGATAAAATGGCGATCAGGTCTAGGTTGTGAAAGTATAAGTGGGTTAAGGAGATATTGTTTGAGTTCAAATGCTTCCTGACATTCGTTGTCCCAATGGAAAGGGACATCCTTCTTAAGAAGCTTAAGAAAGGGTCATGTTTTATCCGCCAGCTTATCGATGAAGTGATGGATAGCTTGAAGCTTACCTTGTAAACTACGTAATTCAAATATATTTGTGGGTGTGGGCATATTAGTGATAGCTGCAATCTTGAGAGGGTCAATTTCAATGCCACGTAAAGAAACTATAACCCCCAATAATTTACCGGACTTAACTTCGAATATACATTTGGCTGGATTTAGTCGGATAAGATATTCCCTTAATCGATCAAATACTTTTCTCAAGTCATCTAGATGATCATCTTCGTTAATAGAATGAGCTATAATATCATCTACATAATCATGTAGTATATCATGCATCATATCATGAAAGATATAAGTCATGGCTCATTGATATTTTGCACCTGCATTCTTCAAACTGAATGGCATCACTTTCCAACAAAAGGTCTCCCAAGGGGTAATAAAGGTTGTTTTAGCCTGATATTCAAGAGCTATCATGATCTGATTATAGCCAAAAAATACATCCATTAAGGATATCATTCCACTCCCAAAAGTAAAATCAATAATATGATCCATATTAGGAAGAGGAAAATCATCTTTAGGGCATGAAGCATTAATATCTCTAAAGTCTATGCACACCCTAACTTTGGTAGCTTCTTTCTTAGTTACTGGAACTACATTAGAGATCCATTCAACATAATCAATAGCTTGTATAAAAATAACATATAGGAGTTTTTCTAACTCCCCTTTGACTAGTAAGGCCACTTTAGGATGCATTTTTCTAATTTTTTGTTTAACAGGTTTAGCATCTGAATGGATTACTAGGTGATGCATGACTACAAAAGGGTCTAAACCTGGCATATCTTAATATGCCCAAGCAAAGACATCTTCATATTCTTTAAGAAATGCAATGTGTTTATCTTGTTTTTCTTGACTCAATTTTGATCTAATGTTGATTATGTGAGGATTATCCTCGGTTCCAATGTTAATTTTTATGAAATTTTCTACTTCCATGTGTAGGTCTCTCTCAAAATTAGGTGGGGCGGGTGAAACGCACAATTCTTGTAATTATTCCAAGGTTAACTTGGATAATTCATCTTGAGGAGTCGTGGCCTCAAGCTAGGCTATACTAGGTATAGAGCCATCAAAATAAAATTTGTTGTGTAATAATTCTTCAACGGAGACATCATGGAAGATATCTCCCTCCAACTCATCGTTGAATTCATCAATCATCTCAAGGTAAGCTATGGATAGCATATTACATGTAGATGGCTTATTTTTTAGACACAAAGCATCGCGTTCATCCAAATAATCTTGGTAACATATGATTTGATCATCATCCTCAAATGGGAAGTGCTGACCCTTACTAGGAAATAGGCCCACACCACATCGGGCGGGCCATGACTCTACCTCAAAAGGTTCTTTCATACCATTATGTAAAGGTCCCAAAACCTTTCCCTTTATATCCCAATTTAAGCATTATAGGTTTAGCTTTAATATACTCATTAGTAAAATAACATCGAGCATATCCATCATAATGAGTCTTGATGTTTCTGGGTATTCTACCCCAGTCATATCCCTTATAAATAAAAGCATAGCTCCCAACTTGGTAAATACTTCCCATAGTCTTTGGGAGACCCAAGGTACGAGGAGATGGTGGAAAATTATTTAAAATAAGGGAATCTTGCATAGAAGCATTTGTTTTTTTTTATATAAGAATTTTAGATAAATCGGGTAAGAGCTCATCATTAAGGGCGTAAGAGGTAGAAGGATCATTTCCTACATCTTTTGATGCGGAAAATATGCCTTTGGTGGATGTAGACAATGTAGAGGTGTCGATAGATGGGTCTATAGGTATAGAAGTTATAGGAGTAGAACAAGAAGCATTGGTTGTGGGTTTAGGATCTTTCTAAGGTCCTAATGTGGTTTGTTCGGAAGATGTTTGAGCTATATGTAAAGGTGGAACTAATGGAGAAGAAGTAGATGATGTTATGGGTGTGTGTTTCACATGTTTATATAGATAATGAGAATTAGGATGTGTGGATGACAAAGTAGGGCAAAATTGAACTCTAACAGGTTCTGCCAAAGCACACATATCAAAGGGTCTAGGATCACCATGAATGGTAACCAACTGATTTATAAATTCAAATTTAATACATTGATTTAAAATTGAGGGAATAGCTCGCATAGCATTGATCCAAGGGTGACCCAAGAGTATATTATATGATGCAAGGCAATGTACAATAAATACGATCGTATCTAAGGTTCTTAGACCAACTTGCAATGGGATAGTAATAACTCCACATGTTTCTTGTGTTTCATCATTGAAGGCTTTTATGATCATATCAATTCTTTTCATTTCATCACTTCTAAACCCAAATATTTGGTAGAAGTCAAAAGTGCAGATGTTTAAAGATGAACCATTATCAATCAAGACTCTTTTGACTACTACATCTCCAATTAGGGCAGTAATATATAAAGGGGTTATCCTTATGTAAACTATGTTGCGGTATATCTCTATCCTGGAAGTTAATACAATTGACTTCTCGAGTTATTATAGTATTTGTCATGGCTTTAGGTTGAATGTCTTGTGGTACCATCATTTGTCTTAATGTGAGCATTAGTTCATCTCTATGTGTAGGAGAAGATCTTAAAACGTACAAAAGGGAAATTCTAGCTATAATATTTGATAATTGTTCATTAATATTATAAGGAGGTTTAGGTTGAACATTAGGTACATGATTCCATTTATTAGGAACTTTCAAAACAAATGGATCTGATCCATCGTTCTGAATTTGATCTTGTTGAGAATTTTGAGCCTGTTGCCTAGTAACAGCTCCGACGGTACCCAAAATATTATTTTGTGGATGATGAATGGTTCTTGGTCTAGAGTTTATGGCTTGCTCATTAGAAATTAATTGGTGAGAAGATGGTCTAGTACTAACTCTTCTTGGAAATGGTTCTTCTGGAACCATAGAATTTGTGATAGGGTGAATAGTATCTGATTCATCTTCAGAACTATTCGATTGATTTGATGTGATTTCCATGTCACTTTCAGTATTGTATTCTGTATCACTAAGATCAGGTGTCCGAGTATTATGTAGAGGCCTGGTTGTGACCACAGATAAATATGTGTCAAATATTTTTCGATCATTAGTAGGTAAATGCCCACTAATGGTTCCTACATATCGGGTAGGAGGGGGAACATTATGATGTTCAATTTGATTAGCCACCTCATTACCATGTTTTGGTAAAGGATGTTGAAATATGTCCAATGCCTGATTGGCATTCTGATTCTGATTTTGGGGGATATTCTTTTGAGCACCTCCATCTCATTATTATCAATTAAATCTTGTATTTTATGTTTTAATATTTTACAAGAGTTGGTAGCATGTCCAGGTCCTCTATGGAAATCACAGTGTAAATCAGCTCTGTATCTAGGTATAGTTGGATCAAGTTCTCGGATATTTGGTAATTGAATCAAACCTCATTCTAATAATTGCGGTAGAATAGTTGATAAAGGTTGATTTAACCTAGTAAATTCTCGAGGAGGTTTATCAGGAGGTTTCAGTATAAATTTCTCTATTGTCTTCGCAGCATTGACATTAGCAATATTTCTGATATCAGTGACTCCATCACCCACAACTTGTTTATTCTTATATTGATTTATGGATGTTTTCTCATCATATTTCTTCTTAAGATGACCTCTCCTAATGAGAGCATCTTCCACTCTTTGAGCTAAGTCTATAGCCTGATCGAAGGTGGTCAAGGTAGTAGTTGATAACTCGTAGGATATTTTTTCTTGTAAATGATTAATAAAGATGTCCAACATCTCCCTATAAGGTAACACAAAGTGTAATTTTCCTATCAATTGTCTCCACCGAGCTAGGAAATCAGTAAAACATTCATCTTTGTCTTGTTTTAAGTTGTACAAATATTTAATGGTCACATGCCTTTCGATGTAGGCACTAAATTGATGAACAAAAGACTCGACTGTTTCTTCGAAATTCCTAAAAGAATTAGTGGGTAATTGATAGTACCACTCTAATACCATTCCTTCTAAAATTTTTGAGAACATTTTTAGCAATAACAAGTCATCATGTGATATATCATGACATGCTATCCTAAACATATGAAGATGCTCTATGGGATCTTCGGTTCCTTTGTATATGGGTAGGACAGGCATAGGAAAGTGTTTAGGATATGGCTGTGCTACGACTATAGGATCTAAAGTCTGACTACACATCTCTCGATAATTGTACGAGGGACGGTAGGGATCTATCTAGTCCATGCGGGAAACTAGCTATTTCACCATGGCTTCAAGATTACTAGTTTGTCCACCATATTGGTTCGGTGGCACATGAGTATGGGATTTGTGAGCATATGATGGCATGACATAAGGATTAGATGCTATATTGCTATTATATAAAGTGTTGGTAGGAAGAGTATTATGAAGAATATTTGTAGCAGTAGTATGTTGTATCCCAGATTGTTGGTAATTGGTGTTTGGTTTTGTTTTAGGATTTTGTTGATTTGAGGTATATTGATCAACATCTTGGCAAAATAGAGTAGTGAATGATGGTTTCTTTTGTGCGGGAATGATTCTAGGATTGGTAATAAGAACTTTAGGTGGTTGGGTAACCTGTTGTTGTTGCATGTTCTGGATTATAGCGACCATATCCAAATTGGATGGTCCAGCTTGATCACTTTCTTGATCAACAAAGGACAAGGGATTAGTGCGTGTGTGATATACTTCTTCTAGGGTTGCTTGAGTGTCACTAATTTGATCCTTGTCCATATGGACTGCTCCATTAAGAACACCAATATTAGTATTGATGAACTTCCAGAATTGTTCCATGTTCTCAAAAGTAACAGCTCCTCCCAAAGATATTTTAGGGGATGAGGATCCTTCCTCTCTAACAATTTCTTCTTGTTCATTTCCTACAACAAACTCTTCTTCTTGCTGATCTAGAGTTTCTTCTTCCTGAATTGGGTCTTCAAGAAGGAAATATGGGTTATTTAATGGCTTTCCTAACCAATCTTCTTCTACTTCAATCTATTTCCCATTCCTAAGTCTAGGCATTATGCTTAAACTTAGATTTCAAAAAATATATACTTATATATATATATATATATATATATATATATATATATATATATATATATATATATATATATATGAAATAAGTTTGAGAGGTATATATTTTAATTATATACCTACTATAGTATTTAAAATAAAATGTTTTGATTTTGTTATATTTTTTGTTTTGTTTTTGTTTTTTGTTTTATGATTTTTTTTATGTTTTTATAACAATATTATAAAGACAACAAACAACATACTAGTTGCAAGAAATAATAATAATAAAAAGAATGACTTAATTTTCTATAAATAGTTTATAAATATCATTAATAGGATCAAGTTCATCAGGAGTCATGAAATTCTCCTCTTCAAATTGGAAGTGTTTTTTCAAGAATTTAACAAAGTGTGCTATGGTGATATGATCTATTTCAAACTCTGACCTATAGAAATAAAGTTCATGGAAACACTCTTGATATAACACAGCTCTAGGAACTCTATTCCATCTCTTTCTATCCATAAGAATGAATTATTGATCCTCTATACGATATAGAAATTTATGTACTACAACTACGTTCTCGAGGTATTCCTCAAAGGTGTACAATTCAAAAGACACAAGTGCTCTTTTATCGGCTAACCACCTATGGCAAGCTCTCTAAAGTTCATGATACAAAGTCACCTGATCAGGATCTAGGATTCTATCTAGGACAAACCTCTTAATTTGCCTAAGTTCTATTGATCTAGATGAAATAATACCCAATCTCCTATCAAGTTCGTCCCACAAATGTTGGACTCTATTTGTTTGAGGTACTCTGAGAACAGAAGTAATCTCTATGGTTGTTAATTGATTTTCAACATTTATGGTGACAACTTGTCTTTTATTATAATCTACCATCTAAGTATGATGTGCAAACTTAATAGTTTTCTAATGATTCTAGATGTTCTTTAACAATGCATTTATATATATATATATATATATATATATATATATATATATATATATATATAATATATATATATATATATATATATATAGATTTTGTTTTCAAAAGGTTTTTAGTTTCACGTGGGTTCACCAAAATGTATCGACCCAAATTTTTTGTGCCCCTACCTTCACACTAAAGGATTTGTGCCCGGAAGGGGGATGCGAGAAGGATGAGACGATACCTCGGATTGAGAGGCCCTTTGAAGGTTGTGCCTCTCAGGGGAGGGGTATTAGGGTGAATTTTCGATGGATGGTGGGGTTCACCAGGAAACTTTGAGTGGTAGTTTCCACACCTAGGTTGAGAATGGGTTTGATGTGTTTATTTTATACTCAATCATTCATATTCCTAGGTTGGCCAAAATGAATCTAAATTATTCTATATGCAAATACTGATTTACATGAATACAAAAAGCATGAATAAATGCTAAATACAGAAAGTGTGCTAAATGAGAAAGAATGTACCTGATTTCGGATGTCTGATGAAGATTCTAAAGCTTGTAGAAGTCCAGATCATCCCGAATATGACATGATCATCTGTAATTGTACATAATCATCCCAGATCACAAGCGATCGTCTAAGATCAAACAAGATCATCGTAGATCTGATGAATTCGTCAAACAAATTCATCAAAAACCTACAATCATAGAAACAGACACCAAAAACCAAAAATGCGACTACAAGAATAATGCAAAATGATAGAAATGACAAAAAATTTGCTTGAATGATAACTCCAGAATCAAATCAAAAGAAATGCATTATTTTAATAACTTATTTTAACTTTATCATGCATTTATGCTAAATGAGGTGAACTCTAGGATGTAGAATAAAGATAAATCAAACTAATGCAGAATAAAATAAGAAAGAAAGATGAGAAATGCAAACTCAGGGCTCTGATTTCCCCCAATATGGACTACAGTCGAAATCACCTGCAATCATACGAGATCGTCACAGATGTCGATAGGATCATCAAAAATCGTATAGAATCACCTACGACAATCCGAGTTTGCTCCAGCTAAAATAAAATAAAATCCTACATGAAAACCTAAAAATACACAATGCAAACGATGGGGGTGAAGATGTTCTAATGCATGAAAATCTAAAGTTGTAGGGAAAATCATCCAGAGGGGGAGTCAGGGAAAATCCCAAGTTTATATAGGATTAGGGGGAGGTTAGGAGGTTGGGGATCATCCCAATCTAGGAGATCTCCAATGGAGGAATCTCCAACTATGCAAACATGCTTCTGACCAAGTTAGAGAGGCTATTGAAATAGAAACTAATTATGAAAATTTGGTTTTGGGATGAAATCGTCTGGACGTTATGTTCCAGACGAATTCATCAAATCTAGGACGATTTCATCTGATAGGCGATGATATCATCCAACGGTAAAAAAAAATCTAAAAATGGTTAAAAAATAATGCAGGCAGTTAACGTGTGGTTTCGAGGTTAAAATTCAAATTTTTATCTTTTTACTAAGGGTTTTAAGTGTGCCAATTTTAGGGTGCTACAACATGATTCCTCTATGACTGTGTAATTTAACCGTGTGCGACTATTAGAGAATGCCTTGCAAAAAGAGCAATAGCTTGTGGATGCTCTTGAACAAGATAAACAAAGAGAATAGTTGTTGCACCAACATGAGCAACGTTTGAGAGAGGAAGCTAAGAAACTAGCTTGCAACAACCAACAAACAAGCGAAAGTGATCATCAAATAAATCAATGTGCTGACTCACCAAGAGAGGAGTGCATTAGAAAATAAAGTAAATCACAACAAATTCACCCTCCAAATCATGAGAGGAACCCAACTAAGGGGGAATGGATTAACTTAATAGAGCCAGATCAGGCACATCTTGAATCCCCTCGTAGAAGGGAAGAAAATAGAGCCAATCAAATGGATAGAGTGTTACCTCCACCACCACTACGAGTAGGCCTACAAGAGGAGGAAATCCATGCATCAAAGGCATTTCAAGAGCTTTCTAAAAATATGAAGTCCTTTGAGAAACAAGAGGCAGTTGGGAACTCACCAACATTGAACAAAATACACAACCAACCATTGTGTCCATCAATTCCTAGCCCTCCCTATCCTAAGCACTTTGAGATGCCTAGGCTAGAGAAGTTTAAAGGTGAATAATATGCACAAGAGCATGTCACCAACTTCATTAACACATGTTTTCATATTGAATACAATGATGCTCTCATGCTAAAGACCTTCATCATGACATTTTTAGGTGCAACCACCCAATGGTTCAACCAACTGCCCAAGCATAGCATATCAAATTTCAAACAACTAGAGAATGCTTTTCTAAAGTATTTCTCTTTTGATACTAAGAGGAGAGTGAAAATTTTAGACCTGGCCAACCTAAAGCATTATTATGGCTAGCCAGTAATGGATTACAAGAATAGATGGAGAAAAATCATGGCAAAATTATCATTCTCCATTCCCACAGAAGAGATTATCTTGATGTTCACCAAGAGTTATTCCAAACACATTTTCCTCTTGCTACAACTACAATAATGCCCCTCATTTGAGGAAGTTTTGGCACAATCCAAACTCATTGATGACATCAAAGTAGACGAGGGAACCATAAAACTCTCAACCAAGGAGTGGAGAAAAAATGGCAAGAATGACAAATATAAGCAGAAGCAAGTAAACCCTACCCCAATTAATCAAGTGGTATTGGCTATGCCCAAGGACGGGGCTACACAGCAGCCCCAAAATTATCAAGCACAACCCCCTCTAGCCAACTATGAACAAAAGAACAATCAGGGTTGAAACCAATAACGCAAACCCCCTCATTATTTTACACTATTGATAGAATCAATGCAATTAATATTCAATCAATTGAGCGAGGTAAGAAAGATCAGATTATTTGATATACCTCTTATAGATCCCAACCATCCTAAGCCAAAAGGATATAAGGAACATCAATTCTTCCCGTATCAAAGGATATCGGGGCATAATATCAAAGTATGTGTTGGTTTCAAACATTAGGTGCAAAATATGATTGAGGCAGGAGAACTTAAAGTGGACAACCCACTGGCCTCTGACAACATATATATGGGCATATACAAAAACCTATTGCTAAACCATGAGGTCCCTAGAGGGAAATATGCACAAGTCAATCAGGTTCAAATTGATATGCCTACCCATGGGTGTGTTGGTATGGTTAAAATTATCAATATAGCAACCAGGACTAGATGGTATGGTCAACCACAACCTCCCACAGCTCCCATCAATAACCCAACTGCACCTAGGCAGCGAAATGGGCAAGACAACCTTCCAGGTCCACCAACCCGACCTATGGTAAATATCTAGAGTAGACTTGAGCAAAACATACAAATGACTTTGACTAAGCTATCCATTTATGAGCTCATATAGCAGTCCCCAAAGCACAGGGAGACCTTGATGGATATTTTAAGGTCAATAGAGCTCCAACCACAAGATTTGAATGCATTCACCCATTTTGTGGGACAAGTACAAGAATGCCAGGAACCTGTAATCCGATTCTATGATTATGAGATTAATATAGTATAAACTACCTTACTGGATCCTCCATTGCACATCATGGCATCAATTATTGATTTATCATTTAAGCAGGTCTTGATCAATACATGTTCATCAATCAACATCATCACAACAATAGAAATAGAACACCTTAAGATCCCCAAGTCCAATATCATTCCAGGAGCCTATACATTAAGAGCTTTCAATGATGCTTTATGCAATACTATGGGAATGATAGTCCTACCTATCAAGGTGGGGCATAAGACCATACTTGTGATGTGTAATGTCTTGTAATGGGCTATGCAATACAACATCCTCCTAGGGAGACCTTGGATAAGGGACATGAGATGTGTTCCTTCGATATTACACCAATGTGTCAAGTATGTGCATGATAAAAAAGTCTACATGGTGATGGCCGATGAAGAGCCATTCAAGTATGTTCACTAGGTGGATTACCTAGGATAATTTTTAATTCCTTTTGCCCATTTGTAAATAGGGCCTTCATCTCCAAATATTCATCTAGATAACAAAGACAAAGGGGCACAAAAGGACCCATCTACATCAACACATCATATTGCACACAAAGCAACTAATTCTTCTAGTAAACCATTAACGCCTAAACCAAATAATGATTAGAAGCTAAAGGCACCTATGGTTGAGAAAAACAAACTCAACAAAATGTTAACCATAACTATTGAATAGATTCCAACTCCCATGGAGAAAGAAGATCACCAAGACTAAGTCGAAGATGATAACTACCATCCCGCTTCGCCAGTATCATCCATGGGGTCATCCACCTCACATGCAACTATACACTTGGCAAGCACATGGATAGGAGAGTATCTTGTGCAAAATATAACTTTTAAACCTATCATAGAATATGTGCAGGACATGGGACGGCCAAAATATCTAAGACCTCCAGTGGAAATAGTGGTTTCACTTGGAATCCCTCCCAACTAGACAAACTTCATCTACGCTAGCATAGATTGCACCCACAAATATATGGATATAGACGAGGACAATAATGATCTATTCACTATCAATATTCGCTACCTCTCTAATATTGAGTTTGCTATGACATATTTTGAGCATTTCCATTGGCATGGTTATGGTCTTGGTATATATGAGCAGGGACGTAGGCAGCCATTCGAGCCACAATACCAACTCCCATCCGATAGATTTGGGTTAGGATATCACATCAAAGGTCAAGAGGACCCTCTAGAATGAACATTAGACAGATTAACCTTGGGGTTAGGAGAAGACATCAATTTTATTCCTTATCATCCACCCAATGCAAGATATATGAGCAATAGACAAGTGGCTATGGCAAGCATACCACCTCATGAGACTTATCATCCAAGATCCACGATTTATGTCACCCCAATAGGTTACAACTCATGGGATGATGAGCAAGAATAAAATTCATATGTGGCAAGTGATGATGAAGCACTAGAGGGCTTGGCCATTCATGAGCCTCGCTATTTACAAAGATTTACCTGGTTTGAACACCATGAGAGTGGATACATATCAGACAAAAGTGACTATGAGTCAAAGGACTCAATAGAGAGAGCCTACTTAGGGGTAATGCAATGGCCCCATGACTTGGGGTAGCATACTAATGCAAATGGATTCTTCATAAGTGACAAAGAATATAAGGATGAAATAGAGATGGCTTACTTAGGACCAAGACATGAGCCCCTCATCTTGGGACCACATACTAATGCTAATGGCTTCTGGATGAGTGATGACGATTTCAAGGATGAGACTGAGATGGCTTATCTTGGGCCTCACCATTTACGACAAGTCAATATGTTGGTGGAAAGAGAAGCAATACTTCGTGCCATAGATCCTGGCTTGTGGTTTTTGGGGAGACCAGTTGACTTGAATTTCATTCATCACATGGTCAATCCCCCTCCACCTACATTCAGGAAGCTCTTAGAGACCAATGATCCTATTATCCAACTAGATCATGGACTAGATCTAGAGATTCTCATTCCTCAAAAGCCTCATCATGAGCATGGAAGGGAAATCTCAGAGGTAATATGTCACCCATGTGGTCGTGGAGATTTCATCCCATCCATCAATACAATCTCCATTGATTTGACCAATCCACTCCATAACCCAGCAGATCCCACTAAATATTTGTGTCTCGACATGCAGGCTATTGATTGGGATCACACTAATTCACCAATAAAACCTGAAGATATTTTCCCTAAAGAAGAGATGTTACAACCATTCAATTTTGCATCAACCTGTGCATATGATGTGTTCCATGCTGGTTTGGATCTTGAGTCAGTAGGACCTGTAAATCTTGTCGATGACATTCACTTGATACCCATGCCTCACCAGCTGGAGGATGGGTCATGTATGGCTATAGAAGCAACTTTTGAAGTGGACATTAGCAATGATCCTACTCAACCAAAGAAATTCAAGTTTAGAGAAAGTTTGTCTCCAGAGGAACAATCCATCATAATTCCTCTCCTAAAAGAGAGGTCAAAATTTTTTTCTTGGACTTACAAGGATATGCCTGGGATAGATCTAAATTTAGTTTCTCACAACCTTTCATTGGATCCCCTAAAGAATCCAGTTAATCAAAAATTAAGGAAGATACATCCAACAGTCGCTTTGATGGTAAAGAACGAATTACAAAAACTAATGGATGCAATTTTCATAGTTCTTATTGACTATCCTAAGTGGGTATCAAACATGGTTCCCATAGGAAAACCAAATTTAAGAGTCCGTATTTGCACAGATTTTAGGGACTTAAATAGGTCAACTCCGAAGGATTCATTCTCGTTGCCAAAACATAGACGCTCTTCTTGATGCCACTGCAGGTCATGAGATGCTATCCCTAATAGATAGGTTTTCTGGATACAATTAAATCTGAATAAAACCTAAAGACCAGCACAATACTACTTTCATCACTCCATGGGAAATTTTTGTTACAAAGTAATGCCATTCGGTCTCAAGAATGTTGGTGTTAGATATCAGCGGGCCATGACATACATATTTCATGATTACATGCACACAATCTTGGAATACTACATGGATGACTTCCTGGCCAAATCATTGATGCGACAAGAGAATGTCGAGGTCCTTACGAAAGTTTTTGATTGCATCATAGAGCACAATGTCAGATTGAATCCTAAGAAGTGCATGTTTAGTGTAACTTATGGTAAGCTCTTAGGGTTCATTGTTTCCATGAGAGGCATTGAAGTCGATCCAACAAAATTAGAAGCCATAATGGAGATGGTTGCCCCTACCAACATTAAGGAATTAAGAAGCCTACAAGGCAAGGTAACATCCATAAAACGGTTCATCGCATAATTGTTAGACAAGTGTCGACCCATGAATCGGTTGCTATGCAAATATGTCCCATTTCATTGGGATGAAGAGTGCAAATAAGCCTTTGCAAAAATCAAAACATACCTGACAACACCACTAGTGCTAGCTCCACCAAGGCTAGACGTGCCATTTTTTCTATACATATCGACTACTGATTTTTTTATGGGCACCATGCTAGCCCAAAAGAATGTGCAAGACAAAGAGCAAGTCGTATATTACATTAGTCGCACATTGGTAAGCTATGAGCTAGGATATGTGTATGTAGAGAAGTTGTGCTTAGTAGTGGTCTTTGCAACCAAAAATTTGCAACATTACATTTTGAGCCTTACGACTTACTTTATATCAAAACAAAATCCTTTGTAGTATATGATGAACAAGACATATCACAATACATGTACTAAAAAGTGGATCATGCTATTGATAGATTTTGACCTACAATTCATAATCCCAAAGTCTATCAAGGAACAAGTCATAGTAGATCAGTTAGCAGAGGCACCTCGTAAGGATAGCAAGCCTCTCACTATAGAATTGTCTAATGATGTAGTCTATGCACTATTAGACCTGTCGAAACCTAAAGAAAATGAGAAACAAAGATAAATGGCATTATTTTTTTATGGTTCAAAGTGTGAACAAGGGAACAAAGCAAGGATAGTATTTATCACACCGTAGGATGCTCCATTGCCCTTATCATTCAAACTAGACTTCCCTTGCACAAAAAATAACACAGAGTATGAAGCCTTGATCTTGGGACTCCAAAAAGTAGTTGCAATGGGTATTAAAATATTGAATATCTTTGGTGACTTCTTTCTCATAGTGAATCAAGTCAAAGGATTGTTCTAATGCAGATGTCCACTCCTGAAAGCTTACAATGAGCTTATTGATACTTACCTAGCCTGGTTAGAATGGTATGACATCGAGGCAATCCCTCATATGTCAAATAGATTTGTAGACACCATGGCATATTTGGGATCCTTAATCCCTCAGAATCCATCCACTAATTTCACAATCGTTCATGTGAAAGTGCTCACATTTTCTGTGATACAACATGAGGTCATTGATAACCTAGAGTTAGTCAATATGATCCAAACCAACCCAAATCAGGATTGGTGATTCAAATTTAGAGCCTTCTTGCAAACAAAACCTTGGGAGTATTTGATCTCTCAAAGTCCCACGAAATGTGTAACAACCATTCATCACATGATTGCTTCCCAATCAGTGTTCACAAGTGTTGGATCGTAAGGAGAGCACGTAGTTTCATCCATAGAAGTAGTAGCTTATCAGGATTGGCTTTCCCAATTCTAATATTTCCTGAAGCTTATAACAGTACCTCAAGGTCTATCATAGGCTGAAAAATGAACATTTAAGAAAAATTCAACTAGATACATTTTTCTAGGAGAGATCCTTTATAGATGAGGTTATGATGGAATGCTCCTTCATTGTCTTGAGCCCCAAGAAGCATTTTGGGTAATTTTGCAAGATCATGATAGTACATGTGGTGATCACTTCAGTGGCATGGCCATCATTAAGCATATTTTGAGAATGGGTTATTGTAGACACTAAAATATGGTTAACCCAATTAAGAATCCACAAACAATAATCAAATTGGCATCATATGTCTCCTTGGGCAGCCCTCAGAAGGCTCATAGTGGTTCTAGCCACTTTAAAATAGGTTTTGGAGGCTTCTAGCCCAATTTTGGGAGGTTTTGGCCCAAAATTCACCATCATCCCACCTTGAGATAGTGGTAGATTCCCATTGTCCCACATTGGTATGGTGGAGAGCCATCATCCCAGGGTGGGATGGTGAGAAAGTTTGACCCATAAAAAGTCAAATCTAGGATAAATGGCACCCAAAATTTGTCATTTACCCCACCAGTTGAAGCATGCAGGTCAAAGGGCACTGAATCATTATGACATGCTTCATAATGGAGGCTAAAAGGGGCGATTCTCTTCCCAATCCAATGCATGCCTCCTTTTTAACAAATAGCACCTCCTGCTATGCATGCCCTTGCATGCCTTTTTGCACATGATCCCCTTTGGGCTATAAAATGGATTCAATTTCCACACAAAAATATGGATAGGAGTTATAGTATATGCAATGGAGTTCTATCGATATTTCCCCTCACTTTATTATGCTCTCTTTCCCTTGGAATATCTTCTTAGCGAAGGAGGTTATTGGGTGACTTCAAGAGGGTCTTTTGGGCATAAATTTACCATTCAGGTGAATTTATTCACCAAATTTGACTAAAATACCCCTTATAGTATTTAGGACCATTCCCCACTAGGATTGGTAGCAAAATGTGTTCATAATTGGTGGGTATCCCACCATAGGGTGCCCCCAATTAGTTGCAGTCACCACCATCCCCCCGGTATGAGGAGAAATACTTGCATAATTTCTTTACTACTTTTCTTATTATTATTCTATACTATCATAGGATTTTGCAGTTCAAATTTCATGGAAATTAGAGTTAAATTGGCTGAGATATCATATTTTTAAGTTTTTGGAGGTTCGTAGGGCCCATCCGGGCACCCTATTTGCATGCAAGTGGATATGCACATCATTTTTAAAATATGACCACATGGGTTGTCTTAAAATGTTTATTTATGCATTATTTCCAAATATCATGTGTTTTGGACATGTTTAGGGGCGATAATTTCTTGTCTTGGTCTTCGTAGGTTGTATACGAGCGATGGAAAATTGAGGCACCTAAATATGTAATTTGAGATATTTTTTTGGTTATATCCCTTAAAAACCTCCTATTTAACATCCCCATAAATTTTCAAGTCATTATGAGTTGATTTGATATATTTTTAATATATATGCCTTTTTGTACTTGTGGGGATTGCATGTTTTCCTTCACATGCACTTGCTATTTGACCCTTTTTTCTTCCTTGTGTGCAGGTGAAATTTTATAGAATGCATTTGGAAGGAATATCAGACATCAAATATCAAATATACTAGCAGCAGTGGCATTGTCCCACCCACTTCGATTGTAGGTACGAGGAAAGACACTCGATGTGCACCCAGATTTCTTGAAGGATTTGATCCATGGGAACCAAAAATTTGTAACAATTGTATCACATTTGAGTGCTCAAGGGGACTATTGTGTAACCTTGTATCTTATCCACCAAATTAATAATAAGGATACTTGTTTCATTTCATATCTTGTTGTTTGGTGTTTGCTTCCATTTTACATGCATGCTTCCGTTTGATGCTCATATGCTATAAGGGATAGATACATATATTGTTGCACATAATTAGGTGCACCATTTTTCCCTACATCAGTGGTGATCATGGTGGGACCCTTGTCCCTTGTGCTTTGGGTGAAAATTTGACTCCATTTTTGCCCTTTTTGTGTTGTAGGTGCTCCCCTCCCCACACTGGAATGGTCACAAAACCTTTATCTAGCTCACCCTGGGATGGTGGATTCATTGTCCCACCATAGTATGGTGGTTATTCTTCTAATCCTCTCATCCTGGAGCGGTGAAGAAACAGAGAAATTTATGCTCAAAAACCTAGAATTTGGAGGTCTCAAAACTGATAAGGTGAGTGCCTAAATCCTCTATTTTTCTGTTGCATTTTTAGATACTGTTAAAATTGGTTTTTCTTGATTCATTTGTTTGCATAGAAAGGTTAAAAGTCATATTTTTACTTTTATTATAACATAAAATAGCAAAAGGAAGAAGAAAAATCAAAATAAATTTGAAGTAGCAATGCATATTTGTGGCTTACCCAATGGGTAAGTTAGCATTTAGGATTTGCATTCATAAGTTACATTTGTAGGTTCTTTATCCCAACTTTTGAAAGTATTACACACTTATTTGCATACATTTAGTGAAGGATCATCGAATGCTTCTTTTATTACTTTCTTGGTATTAAAAAGAACCCCACACATCACGTTTTGTCTTAACATCGGCGGCGTTGGGCTCACATCCAACCCGTCGATCAAGACCAACACTGTATGTCATTACCACTTGATTGGCTCATGTGAAAGAGTATCATCGGGACTCATCCATGGCCAAGGACGACCCAAGATCTATCCTAACCATTCAAAATAGCATGCACTCCTTTTTGGTGAGGTGTATCACTGTGCACAGGGTGCTGGGTGAGGGTTGGTAGTACCTATGCTACCTCATTGGATATGGATTTCATCACCATATCTAGCTTGTGCAAGTATATTGGTGAAATCCTTTAAACATTTGAGTACATCATCCAACAATATTTTAAATACATGACACAAGATCATTATTTACAAACAACACATCTAAAACACATAAAATAGTTTAGGGACTCACATCTAAAACTTAAAAGAGATAATCATCTGTCTATTGGATGTTTCCTTTTCTATTTGTTGTTTCATTAAAAATTTGTAAAGAAGATAATCACTTGGGGTATTAATAGAGGAGCGCGATGGTGTGCACCCATAGTCAAACCCAAACATGGGTGAAAGCTGATGAGGCTGGTCTTTACTTTTTTTATTTGTTTTTGTTTAGTGTTGTTTTTTGTTTCCTTTTGCTGATCAATGTTTTGTTTTTGTTTTTTTTTTCATAGTTTTTTATGTTTTTTTTTGTTTTTTTTTTTTTTTTTTTGTTTTTTTTTTTTTTTTTTCTTATTTTTTTTTATTTTTTTTGTTTTTTTTCTTTTTTTTTTTTGGTTTTTTTTTGTGTTTTTTTTGTTGTGTTGTTTTTTTTTGTTTGTATTAGGGGAATGTTCCACCCGTCACTTTTTTTTTTTAATTTTTTTTATTTTTTTTTTTTACCTCTTCTTTTTTTTTTTTTTTTATTTTATTTTTTTTTTAATCTCTTTCTTTATTTTCTTTTTTTTTTTTTTTTTTTTTTTTTTCTTTTTTGAATATCCTTTATGGTCTTTACTTTTGTAGTTTCCTGTTTTTTTTAATATATATTCTTTTTTTTTTTGTTTTTTAAATTTTTTTTTTTTGGTTGGGTGGTTTTGTGGTTTTTGTGTTTTTGTGGGGTGTTGGTGTTTGTTGGGTGGTTTTTTGTGTTGGGGGGGGATGTGGGTTTTGGGGTGGGTGGGTGTGTGTGGTTGTGTTTGTTTTGGGGTGGTTGATGTGGGGTTTGGGTTGGGTTTGGTGGTTTGTGGGGGCTGTTTTGTTGGGGGGGGTTGTGTTTGTTGTTTGTTTTTGTTTTGTGTTGTTGTATGTGTTTGGGTTTTGTGTTTTTGGTGGTTGTTGTTTGTTGGGTTTTTGATTGGTTTTATTTTGTTGTGTTTTTGGGTGTTTTTTTTGTTGGGTGGTTGGGGGGTGGTTGTGTTGGGTTGTGTTGGGTTTTGTTTGGTTGGGTTGGGTTGGGTTTTGTGGTGTGTTGTGGGGTTTGTGGTGTTTTATGGTTGTGGGTGTTTGTGGTTTTGTTGTTTGATTTTTGATGGTGGTTTTGTTTGGTTTTGTGGGTGGTTGGGTGGTTTTTTTTGTTGGTTTGGGTGTTGTTTTGGTTGTTTGTTGGTTGTGGTTGTTTTGGTTTTTTGTTTGTATCTGGTGTTATTTGCTTGTGTGGTGGTGTGTGGGTGTGGGGGCTTGGTTACTGTTGTGTATTTGTTTTGTTTTGTATGTTTTTGTTGTGGTTTTTTTTTTGTAATGAGTGTGTTAGTTTAGAAGTAGGCTTTTTTTAGGAGGTGATTGGCTAGGAGGAGGACTAACAAAGTAGGTTTTTATTCTGATTTTTTTGGAATGAGTCCTAGAACTTGTTATGTCAAATTGCTTGTAAATAGTTGACAATAATTGAAGTATTAGTTTATTTATGCTAATTTTAATCTTGTGCTTAAAGCTTTTAGCTGCAATATTACTTTTAGAAAAGTTTCCACTTTATTTTCAGGTTGTTATTTCCAGAATTTACTATTTTTTTCAGCAATTTCCTACATTTTTATGTTTTTTGTCAATCAAAGATTGACAACCTTCGTTACAAAATTTTGATAGTTTTTATTTCCACATTAGATCTAGACTTTCATTCTCAAAAGTAATTAGATTTCCCTTTCATTAGGATCGACTTTCAATTCTACATCGTTAATTCCAATATAATTAGGTCTTATTCTGTAATTGTAATTAGGACTTCATTTCTGTAGTTAGTGATTAGTTTCCAATTCTACAACTTAGATTAAGATTTAATTCATGCAATCTAGAGATAGAAATGTTCCAAAACCCCCCATAAACCGGTTCCACCAATAAGACTTGTTGCCCTAGATTGACCTAAGTTATAGCTATTTCACTTCTCCCGCAGATAGCCTTGTACACTGCCCTGGATTGATTCATTGAGAATTAATGATGGTATAATGAATACGCATCAAAAGCTACAGAGAATGGATTAGGAGACACGAATAGTCTTGTATATAGCCCTAGGGACTTGGTTATAACTCCCTGGTGAGCTTCAACTCCACCTAGCCCCAAGATAGTAGGGCACGAGCCTCATCTCTAAAGGGATCCTCTGTGAGACACCCCGAGGGATGATGAGAATTACTTGGGAGAGTGTTCTCGATATATAGATACTTCACAGGTCTTCCTTGGTGAAAGGCAACTGTGCATCAAGGTGCTAATAAAAAGAGTGGTGTCATGCATCCGTATACCCATCAAGGTTGACACGCCTAATCATAGGTAGGAGCACGACTTCACACATTGGCCAAAGCAAGTCGCCTCTGCATTGCCTTGATAGGATACAACAACTCATGCATCTTGAAGGTGATGACACTCATCGATCGGGATGAGTCAATTCTTCCCTATCTTTCCTTGTCCAGGAGGGAAGACATGAGGAGATCCCAAATTTTCCTCAGGAACAATATTTTGTGTATTTCCGATGTGCCTCTGTGCTAGCTGAGTATAATGAACATATGTTCCAACCCAAACCTTGAGTCAATGCGATGAACCTTGAGAGAGGCAAGTACCCTATGGAGACCACAAAGTACCTTGAAAGGTTGGCCCCAGGGTGAGACTCCTAGGAACCCTAGGCCTCGCACTACAGGTTGAATCAGGAAAGTGATTGTAAGATATATAGGATGCCAAGCTCATTTCAAGCAGCTTCGATGGGACAAAGAGCAATTAGACCACTTACACTAGCTTGAGAAAGAAAGGATCGAATGGCAGACCAAAGAGTTGTTCCATAAGACTTTACGATAGAGGGTCCCTACCCCTAAGACACATAGGTAGGAAGTCCATCCAAGGCAACCCATGCTCATTCAAGATAGGTCCCCAAGACCTTATCCAATGTTACCTCCATGACCTCCTAGGCTAGATCGAGAGATGCCTCCTAGGCCAAACATAGGGCACCCACTACGGGTGGATACCCCCATTTATAGACCAACTCGAGAGACATCTTACAGGGCCTATACTAAGCATGAGCTAGAAATAGAGTATGTGGATACACCTTACCAAGGTAGGGGGGTGATTTACCACCGCCTCACAATAGGTTGGAGGATCCTAGACCTCCATCGCAATATGTGAATAAGGATGAGGATATTAAGTCCTCAGGCCTATATAAATCATTGCTAGAATACCTAGAGTCATTTGAGAACAAGACCTTTGGATTGGGATCTTAAAATCCCACTATGCACCAGTTGCGTAGTCAACCCATCCATATTTCATTACCTACACCTTTCTATCTAGAACAATTTAAGTTGCTTCAATTGGCCACCTTCAAGGGAGAAGAGGATGCACAAGAACATGTCATTAGGTTCTTAAGTCAATGCTTCAGCATTCATGACAACGATGCTTTTCTTTTGAGGATATTTATGACTACCCTTGTCGGTCCCACCTTCGAGTGGTTTTAATAACTCCCTAAGCATAGCATCCATAATCTGGACCAACTTGTGGATGCATTCCTAGAGCGCTTTGCCTTCAATACCAAGAGGAAGGCAATGTTGGCTGATGTAGCTAGGTTGAAATAGTATGACGACAAGTCAATAACAAACTATGGCAATAGATGGTGAACCCTACTCACCAAGCTGCCTTATATTCTCCCCATGTTAGAGTTGACTCAGATGTTCTCCAAAAGTTTCTTAAATCCAATCTCATTATTTTTGCAATTACAACAATACCCCACTCTTGAAGATGCCTTAGCATAGGCTAGGATCATTGAAGAAATCAAGATTCAAGAGGGTGATATTGTGAAGCCTCACAAGAAGGAATGGAACAAGAATGCTAAAACACCCCAATGCAATTAAAGTTAGTAGTAGTAAATCAAGTTGTAATTAGTGTCCTAAGGCAAATGAAAGTCATGCCATCTCAAAGCCTAATTATTAGGCCACCCCTGGGAACTATGCCAAGGATAACCAGAATGGTCAAGGGCAAAATCAGTAGCATCACCCCAAGCGATAATTCACACCCATTGTAGAATATATGGACTCATTATTTGATTTCCTCTTAGCGACCAATGTAATTCATCTACCTGAGATTCGACCTATCAATCCAAATGCACTAAAGCCCAAAGGATACAGAGAATACCTATATTGCAAAGTTTCATAGGCAAAACATGCATGATGTGCAAATGTGCTACAAATTCAAACACTTGGTGCAAGACCTAATTGATAGAAATGCCTCTAGGTAGACAACCCTATCACACTGAACAACCAACAGATGGAGGTCTTCAAGGACCCCTTGCCTGCCCACGCGAAGTAGGCCAAACCAGTGCCCCAAGTGAATGAGGTTCACCATGCCCCTCCTAATCAAGGGTATGTTGGCATGGTCAGTATTGTGACAAGAAATAGGTGGTATCTGTTGAGCAAGGTGCAGCGACAATATTGTCATTATTTTCAACATAGTCAGATAGATCGGTTGATGCAGTGGACAGGAGTTCAGAAGCTATTCAGAGTATGTACAATGATTTTCCAAGAAGACCGAAGTGGCCCATATGCTAAAGATCAAAGGAAAAGCAAAGTTGAGCAAGAAAGAAAAGTGTCGCGATATCGCGACATGTAGAGGAAGAAAGAAAAAGTGTCACGATTTTGCTACATGTTGGAAGAGAAAGAGCAAGCAAGAAAAAGTGTCACAATTTCGTGACATGTAGAGGAAGAAAGAAAAAGTGTCACGATTTCGTGACATGTTGGAAGAGAAAGAGAAAGCAGGAAAAAGTGTCACGATTTCGTGACATGTTGGAAGAGAAAGAACAAGAAGGAAAAAGTGTCACGATTTCGTGACATGTTGGAAGAGAAAGAGAAAGCAAGAAAAAGTGTCACGATTTCACGACATGTTGGAAGAGAAAGAGCAAGCAAGAAAAAGTGTCACGATTTCGTGACATGTTGGAAGAAAAAGAGCAAGCAGGAAAAAGTGTCACGATTTCGCGACATGTTGGAAGAGAAAGAGCAAGCAAGAAAAAGTGTCATGATTTCGCGACATGTTGGAAGAAAAAGAGCAAGTAGGAAAAAGTGTCATGATATCGCGACATGTCGCATTTTCACGACTAAAAGAGGAGAGAGAGTGTAAGAAGGAAAAAGTGTCGCGATATCGCGACATGTCGCATTTTCATGACTAAAAGAGGAGAGAGAGTGTAAGAAGAAAAAGTGTCATGATATCGTGACAAAAGCAAAGAGGAAGAGTATGGAGGCAGAAGTGTCGCGATATCATGACAAAAGCAAAGAAGAAGAGTATGGAAGCAGAAGTGTCACGATATCACGACAAAAGCAAAGAGGAAGAGTACAGAGGAAGAAGTGTCACGATATCGTGACAAAAGCAAAGAGGAAGAGTATGAAGGTAGAAGTGTCACGATATCGTGAAAAAAGCAAAGAGGAATACTACGGAGGAGAAGTGTCACGATATCGTGACAAAAGCAAAGAGGAAGACTACGGAGGCAGAAGTGTCGCGATATCATGACAAAAGAAAAGAGAAAGAGTACGGAGGTGAAAGTGTCACGATATCACGACATGTATTTTCACGGAAAAAGCCAAGAAAAGGTCAAAGAGGCAAAAATGTCGCAATATCACGACATGTATTTTCATGGCCAACAGCAACAAAAGAAGCTAAAGAGGCAGAAATGTCACGATTTCATGACAGGTCGCATAAGCGTAATGCAAAAGAAGAACCCAACTAAAACAAGAAGTGTGATAGTGGACCAACGTCACTACGATAGTTACAAGGGTTGATACAGAGTGAATTCATGCAACTAAAATAAAAAGAGTGAACAAAAGTCAGTACGACGGTTACAGGGACTATTACAGAATGAAATCTTCGAGCGGTGGATATACCGAACATCTTCATTAGTTGAAGTCGACGAAGATCGACGACATCCGACTGAGATTAGGGTTTACATTATGAAAATATTGCAATGAAAGTCGACTAAAACTAGGGTTTACATTATGAAAATATTGCAATGAAAGCCGACTAAAACTAGGGTTTACATTATGAAAATATTGTTATAAAAGGAGGGTTGCTTGGAGAATTGAAGTGTTGTTGAAGTGTGTGAAATGCGACCGCAAGAGCATAGAGAGCGCAGAGGCGATGAAAGATGGCGAAGAGCGCAGAGTGAGTGTAGAGGTGGCTAAGTGCGTAGAGTGAGCGCAGAGAAGTGTCGAATAGTGCTAAGTGCGGTTGTGAGTGCACAGAGAGAGCAGAGTGCACAGAGAGTGCAAAGGGCAAAGGTGAGTGCTAAGTTTGGCTGTAAAATTGCATAGTGTGTGAAGTGAGTGTGCAGAGAGAGCAGAGTGCATAGAGAGTGCAAAGGGTGAAGATGATCGCTAAGTTTGGCTATAACAATGCAGAGTGTGCGAAGTGAGTGCGTAGAGAGAGTAGAGTGCATAAAGAGTGCAAAGGGCGAAGACGATCGCTAAGTTCGGCTGTAACGGCATAGAAGATGCGTGTGTTTCATGAACAGTGAGAGAGATCGGGTAAGCAATAGACCAGTCAGGGTCTTGTAAAAGTGAAGGTATTTTTCTATCAAAACTTCTAGATTCAAAATTGAAGTCCAAGCTGCTGCTTGGCATCAGGGGTTGGTGCTCCTTCCAGTTGGTGCTAGTAAATCAGGGGTTGGTGCTCCTTCCAGTTGGTGTTGGTAAATCAAGGGTTGGTGCTCCTTTCTATTGGTGCAAATAAATCAGGGGTTGGTGCTCCTTCTAGTTGGTGTTGGTAAATCAGGGGTTGGTGCTCCTTTCTGTTGGTGTAGATAAATTAGGGGTTGGTGCTCCTTCCAATGGGTGTTGGTAAATTGATTGTAAAGTTGGTGCTTTGCAAAGGCTAGATTTGGATGAGAGTCCAAGCAGTCATTTTTTTGAGGAGTAGCCAAATTGGTGAACCTCATTAAATTTTGTGTTGTGTGATTTTCTCTTGTTAAACTTGATGTATTTGGTTTTAAGTTTTCATTGTTTTAGCTTTAAGAGTTGTGGATTTAAGTTTAAAATAACTACACTGATTCACCCCCCCCTCTCAGTGCCATTGTGAGAATAACAATTGGTATCAGAGCCAAGTTCCATTTTTAGGCTAAATCAATCAGGGTTGATCTTGGATTAGTACGCAATGGGTAAGAAGAATAGATCCTCCTCCAAAAATGCATCTTAGTCAGTTTCAGTTCTTGTGGAAGAGAAAATTGAACCAAAAAAGGTAGAAGGTGAGTTGATCACTGCACTTGAAGAGTTGAGTATAGAGAACAAAAGACTGTCCAAGAATTTGAAAGAATATGGGGATCAGATTGAAGATATCGTCTTACAAGTTCATAAAGCCAAGAAAATAGAAGAAGCCTTGAAGTCACACCTGGATGATAAAATCGATACATATAACAAACGTGAAGAGGAATCTAACAAAGTTATTAGTGATCTAAAGCTACAAATAGAAGAGTCCAAAAGGATTGAAGAAACTCTCAGGTCACAAATCAATGAGAAAGAGATTGTTTGCTGCAAACAAGAAGAAGAGATTGTTTTATTGAAGAAACAACTAGAAGAGGCCAATACAAATCTCAAATTTAAGAAGAGCACAGAGTTGCTAGATAAAATGATAAGCCAACAAAGAAGCTCCATGGATAAGCGTGGTCTTGGATATGAAGTTGAACAACCTTCATCTTCCAAATATGCAGAGAAGAAGAAGTTCACTGTTGAAGGATCGAAGCAAGAAAAGTTTGAAGCTGAATCTTCAAAAGGAAGAAAATATCAAAGGAGATCTACATCAAAGCAACCACAACAAAAGAGGTTCTATCACTCTCATTCTATTCATAATAATGCTTTTAACGGATATTGTTTTAGATGCAACCATTATGGTCACAAGGCAATTTATTGTGGATTGAATAATAGATCAAAGAGTTATGCTAGTAGAAATACATCTGCTTTTCTGATTGAACATCATGTGCAATGTTTTAAATGTAATGGTCATGGGCACATAGCAAGGTTCTATCCAAACACTTTTGTATCTAATCTAAGGCAAGACCATAGATTTCATCAGACTCAAAGAATGCAACACAGACAAGGAATAAATCATGTGCATAAAAGAAAGGAAAATAATCATCCATCAAGGATGCACAAGAGACAACCACCCAAGAGAAATGCTCAAGTTTACAAAAAGGTTCAAAATAGGGATGTACTTGAAAAACTCAAGCCCAAGTTCAAGAAATTTTGGAGAAAGATAGAAGAAAGGAAATCGTGTCTCCTTGGACTGAAGGAGACTACGCCGCTATTGCACTAAGCAACTCCAGGTAGCACATCCTCAGGGGGAATAATTTTAAAAAGTTTTATTTTAATGCTCCTATGTGTTTGTTTGGTTATCTGAGGATGAAAGGCAAGTAGTTAGGGGGAGTTGTCATATAGTTGTCAAAATGTGTTTCAGTTCATGTAGTTGTTTGTGGAGGTGCCGTGAAGGGTGGTGATTAAATTGAGAGTTGTCACCATTGGTAGTATTGCTATATGTCATTGTTGTACTGTTGATGGTTCTTACTACCATTTTTCAAAGTTAAGGATTATAACAGTTCAAATAATTTGGTTTTGTGAAAGAATGTTGCCCTAGCCGCATATATGTGTTTTAATAAAAGCAGTGTGTATTTGAACTACACATTGATGTGAAGATTGTTAGATCTATTATGACGCTTTGGTGAAAAATATTGAAGTCTGATTATTGATTCATGTTTAGCTCATCAAGATGAGAAACTTTGCTTTGTGAACAATGCCAATCCGAGGTCCATAAGTATGAGTTTGAGTAAGGTGCTCTATAGTTGGCCGTGAAGTGTTTGACATAATGTCTTCTCCTGATTTGAAGAATTGAAAGTAAGGTGTGACCAGCGGTGATTGTAGAAAATATGACGACAGGTTGTAAGTTGAGCAGGGATGACAAATCTCCACATGTTGATCAAACCATGTACATATCTATGATTGGGAGCTTACTGTACTTAACAATTGCTAGACCAGATATTTTGTAGGCAGTATGCATGGTAGCATGATTTCAGGCTAGTCCCAAGGAGACTCATGTGACAGTAGTGAAGAGGATTCTTCGATACCTCAAGGGTACTATGGAGTATGGGTTATGGTATCCAAAAGGTAAGGACTTCACCCTTATTGCGTATTCAGATGCAGATTGGGTAGGATGTGTAGAAGTCAAAAAAGCAAACAGTGGAAAGTTGATAGCAACTGGATCGAGGACATCTGGCAACCTGTACACTCTCTCAGAGACTTCAGAAGGAGCTTGCTTGATTGGACAGGAAGAAGAAAATTGGTTGTGGCACAAGAGGTCCGGTCATATCAGTTTTGACAATCTAGTAAAATCAGCTCAAAAAGACTAGTGAGAGATATTCCCAAGAATTGACTAGCTACAGGGATCACATTCTTAGGGGAGCATTTATGTATTTGTTTATCTTTTTGCTCATGTTTGTGATTTTTGCTAAGTGTAATAATTTTTTCCTGAGAATGTTGTGCATGGACTCAGGGGGAGTCTGCAACAGCCCTTTGGTATTATTGTCAAAGGGGGAGAAGAGTTACAGGAAATTGCACGTGTGTTGCCAACAATTCCAAAGGGGGAGATTGTTGAGCAAGGTGCAACGATAGTATTGTCATTGTTGTCAACACAGTCAGATAGATCGGTTGATGTAGTGGATAGGAGTTCAGAAGCTATTCAGAGTATGTACAGTGATTTTCCAAGAAGACCGAAGTGGCCCATATGCTAAAGATCAAAGGAAAAGCAAAGTTGAGCAAGAAAGAAAAGTGTCACGATATCGCGACATGTAGAGGAAGAAAGAAAAAATGTCACGATTTCGTGACATGTTGGAAGAGAAAGAGCAAGCAAGAAAAAGTGTCACGATTTCGCGACATGTAGAGGAAGAAAGAAAAAGTGTCGCAATTTCGTGACATGTTGGAAGAGAAAGAGAAAGCAGGAAAAAGTGTCACGATTTCGTGACATGTTGGAAGAGAAAGAGCAAGCAGGAAAAAGTGTCACGATTTCGTGACATGTTGGAAGAGAAAGAGCAAGCAGGAAAAAGTGTCACGATTTCATGACATGTTGGAAGAGAAAGAGCAAGCAAGAAAAATTGTTGTGATTTTGTGACATGTTGGAAGAAAAAGAGCAAGTAGGAAAAAGTGTCGCGATTTCGTGACATGTTGGAAGAGAAAGAGCAAGCAAGAAAAAGTGTCACGATTTTACGACATGTTGGAAGAAAAAGAGCAAGCAGGAAAAAGTGTCGCGATATCGCGACATGTCGCATTTTCGTGACTAAAAGAGGAGAGAGAGTGTAAGAAGGAAAAATTGTTGCGATATCGCGACATGTCGCATTTTCATGACTAAAAGAGGAGAGAGAGTGTAAGAAGAAAAAGTGTCGCGATATCACGACAAAATCAAAGAGGAAGATTATGGAGGCAGAAGTGTCACGATATCGTGAAAAAAGCAAAGAGGAATAGTACGAAGGAAGAAGTGTCACGATATCATGACAAAAGAAAAGAGGAAGAGTACGGAGGCAGAAGTGTGGCAATATCGTGACAAAAGCAAAGAGGAAGACTATGGAGGCAAAAGTGTCACGATATCGTGACAAAAGCAAAGAGGAAGACTACGGAGGCAAAAGTGTCGTGATATCGTGACAAAAGCAAAGAGGAAGACTATGGAGGTAGAAGTGTCATGATATCATGACAAAAGAAAAGAGAAAGAGTATGAAGGCGAAAGTGTCGCGATATCGCGACATGTATTTTCGTGGGCAAAAGCCAAGAAAAGGTCAAAGAGGCAGAAATGTCGTGATATCGCGACATGTTGTATTTTCATGGCCAACAACAACAAAAGAAGCTAAAGAGGCAAAAATGTCATGATTTCATGACAGGTCGCATAAGCGCGATGCAAGAAGAAGAACCCAACTAAAACAAGAAGTGTGACAGTGGACCGACGTCACTACGGCAGTTACAGGGGCAGTTACAGAGTGAATTCATGCAACTAAAATAAGAAGAGTGAACAAAAGTTAGTACGATGGTTACAGGGACTATTACAGAATGAAATCTTTGAGCGGTGGATATACCGAACATCTTCATTAGTTGAAGTCGATGAAGACCGATGAAAAATTAGGGTTTACATTATGAAAATATTACAATGAAAGCCGACTAAAATTAGGGTTTACATTATGAAAATATTGCAATGAAAGCCGACTAAAACTAGGGTTTACATTATGAAAATATTGTTATAAAAGGAGGGTTGCTTGGAGAATTGAAGTGTTGTCAAAGTGTGCAAAATGTGGCCACAAGAGCGTAGAGAGCGCAGAGGTGACAAAAGATGGCAAAGAGTGCAGAGTGAGTGCAGAGGTGGCTAAGTGCGTAGAGTGAGCATAGAGAAGTGTCAAATAGTGCTAAGTGTGGCTGTGAGTGCACAAAGAGAGCAGAGTGCATAGAGAGCGCAAAGGGTGAAGACGAGCACTAAGTTTGGCTGTAACATCGTAGAGTGTGTGAAGTGAGTGTGTAGAGAGAGTAGAGTGCACAGAGAGTGCAAAGGGCAAAGACGATCGCTAAGTTTGGCTGTAATGGCGTAGAGTGTGCGAAGTGAGTGCACAGAGAGAGTAGAGTGCATAGAGAGCGCAAAGGGCAAAGATGATCACTAAGTTTGGCTGTAACGGTGTAGAAGATGCATGTGTTTTACGAACAGTGAGAGAGATCGGGTAAGCAATAGACCAGTCAGGGTCTTGTAAAAGCGAAGGTATTTTTCTATCAAAACTTCTAGATTCAAAATTGAAGTCCAAGCTGTTGCTTGGCATCAGGGGTTGGTGCTCCTTCCAGTTGGTGCTGGTAAATCAGGGGTTGGTGCTCCTTCCAGTTGGTGTTGGTAAATTAGGGGTTGGTGCTCCTTTCTATTGGTGCAGATAAATCAAGGGTTGGTTCTCCTTCTAGTTGGTGTTGGTAAATCAGGGGTTGGTGCTCCTTTCTATTGGTGCAGATAAATCAGGGGTTGGTGATCCTTCCAGTGGGTGTTGGTAAATTGATTGTAAAGTTGGTGCTTTGCAAAGGTTGGATTTGGATGGGAGTCCAAGTAGTCATTTTTTGAGGAGTAGCCAAATTGGTGAACCTTGTTAAATCTTGTGTTGTGTGATGTTCTCTTGTTATACTTGCTGTATTTGGTTTTAAGTTTTCATTATTTTAGCTTTAAGAGTTGTGGATTTAAGTTTAAAATAACTACACTGATTCACCCCCCCTCTCAGTGCCATTATGAGAATAACAGTATCCAAGTCCAGTCACACCACCTATGGCTCAGATTGATGTTCCTTCGACATCACAGCCTATACTGCCTCCTAAGATGAGCCTCCCACCTAAGCCTGTAGTCACCATTAAGAGTAATCTAGCTCAAAGTTTAAGAACAACATCTGCTCGACTCTCCATCTATGAGCTCATCTAGCAATAACAACCTCATAGAGAAGCATTTATGGAGATCCTTAAGGTAATTGAGCTTCAGCCCTAGGAGTCTAACTCCTTCAATAACTTTATGGGGCATGTGTGGTAATGCATAGAACCGATGATTACCTTTCGATAAGATGAGCTTAAACCAGTTTCGCATGATATGGTGGATCTCCCTTTACACATTTTTTCATGTGTTAATGGAACACCATACAAGAGAGTGTTGATAGACACTGGGTCTTCGAGCAACATCATAACTACAATAGCTCTCAAGAACCTGAAGCACCTAGCATCTCACATTGTCACATCTACCTACACCCTTTGAGCATTCAATGATGCCATATGCTCAATGATTGGTACAATCATCCTACCTATTCAGGTAGGATAAAAGATCATCCCAATGGTGTGCCACATCCTGGAGGGGGAGATGGCATACAATATCTTGTTAGGAATATCATGGATCAAGGACATGAAGTGTGTCCCTTATATCACTCACCAGTGGCTCAAGTACACTCACGAAGGGCAATTTCATGTCGTCTCCATGGACCTAGAGCCCTTCAAGTATTGCAACATGGTGCAGCAGTTACCCGAGTCAACCTTACCATCGACACATATGGATTTTTAGTCGAATAAATCCAACCGAGGTTTGACCCTGCTGCTACCACATACCATGCCATCCTCATTGTTTGTTCCATCCTGGACACCTAGTACACTAGTGGATCCTTTGCCTAGGCACCCAAAGAAGTAGCCCATTAAGGAAGACCAACCAATCATATCCACTATCTCTACAAAGGAGATACCTATCTTGAATGTTAAAGAGACACCACATGAGGCAAACGATGAGCCAGATCAAGTCTCACTCTCATCCCTCTTCTATCCATAGCCCCAGGTTATAGTGCACCTAGATTCTAACAGATTGGGAGAATACATGATTAGGAATGTCACCACTAATCCTATTATACAGTTAGTGCAAGACATGGGTAGACCCTATCTTCCCATAGGCACTATCATACCTCTTAGTATTCCCCATAATCAAAATTTTTTTTTCTATGGGGGTCTTGACTATGGCATCAAACCTTACCAACAACAAGAGGAGGATGAGGAGCCTTTTGGAGAAGACATTAACTACTTGTCTAACCCTAACTTTGCCCTGAAGTACCTTGACCTATGCAACTGGTATGGTTATGGGTTAGGTCTGTATGAGCAAGGCACAAAGAATCCCTTATCAACCGTAGTATCAAATACCCTATGATAAATCGGGAGTGGGACACAACAATACCTTGCCTCTAGATGTCCTCATGGATGGCTTAGGTCACTTAAATATAGGCTATGGGGACGGATTGGCTCAAGACCCTTATGCCAATACAAATATAGTCTACTCCCTGGGGGACTACTTCCCACTACCATATGGGAACCCCATGATCCTCAATAACATTCTTTCACATTTTGAGAGAGGGGAAGGTTCACAAATTTGTCCCAATGTCTGTGATGAATTAGATCAAGGCACCTCATACGAATGGACCTCAGATGATGATTCAGGTTATGATGTGGAACCATATGACCCTTTTGAGTTGGATAGTGATCATTCATAATTTGTTCCCATTAACGACCAATAGGAAGACCTCCTGCATATGTTCCCTTTCCCTGATCCTGTCTGGCAGCAACTCCCTCCTGAAGAGTCAGTTTGCCCATAGGAAGCTAGACCTCCTAGGGAGAGCACAATTAATTTACTTGAGTAGTTGGATCCTCATGAGCATGAGGCACTATGAGATGAGAATGAAGAAGTCCTCATCCATGATAATGATTATGAGGAACTAGCATATATGGGACCATATCTACCTAATTTCTTGATTTCAAGGGGAAACAATGAGATTTCCATGTACAATAGTGACTATGAGGATGAAATAGAGAGGGCATACCTTGGTCCTCATTACTTGCATCATCTACACCTATAGATCTTCTATTACAAAGAAGTTATAATAGTCGATTCATTCCAGACTAAACTAAGATAGTCTGGTAAATATGATCGACATTTGCTAAAATTGACATTCATTTCTAATGGTGGTGTGTTCACTGATTGGTTTGTGCTTCACCTAGCATTGGTAGGACATTCTCATACGTTGGTGTGATCCCCAATTTAACTCTACATGATGTAGAGTTGGAACTACACCAGTCTCTATTGTCCACGTCGTGCTTGTCTGGTCAACGGGCGAAGAACAAGGGCACCTTCCCTATGAGGAAGGTGCCTAAGTATGTCGGGCACCTTCTCTATGTGGAAGGTGCCTTACTGCCATTGGCGCCTTCCTAGAAGAGGAAGGTGCTTATCTTCTGTTGGTGCCTTCCTATGAGAGGAAGGTGCTTGCATTCTAGTGGCACCTTCCTATCGGTGCCTTCCTTATGAGAGGAAGGTGCTTGCCTTCTAGTGGCACCTTCATGTGGTGCCTTCCTGTGAGAGGAAGCCACTTATTTTCCTTGGTGCCTTCCTGGAAGAGGAAGGCGCCTACTTACGCTTGGTGCCTTCCTGGAAGAGGAAGGCACCTACCTTCTCTGCGTTGATTTTGAAAGAAACAAAGTGCCAGGTCCATGAAAAGACCTCGACTGATCCAAATCTGACTAAATCAACTACAATTCCACAAAAACACACTGAAAACACATGAATTAGATAACACGCATAATTTCATCAAATAATTATATAATCATTCATAAACATATGCAATCCTTATTATACAACCGCATAATAATCAAGAAAATGTATACAAAATATGAGCATTTCTTATGCTCATCATCCCCCCATGCCTAACATATGCCATGCCCTCGTGGCATCAAAACTATAGGTAGCCCTGTTGACCCCTCATCGTTGTCATTTCTTGGTGGATCCGGCTGTACCTACGGCCCATGTCTGCCTCTTCTGCACATTGGCATCTAGAGGTGTGGCTCCTCTTTTTCTATGTGGGGCTGTGGGTGCTACTGTCGGCTTTGCTTTCCTCATCCTGGCCGCTATCGAAGGTGATCTAGCCAGCGTCATCTCTATTGCCTAAAATGCAGCTTCTATAGCTTGCCATAGGTCAGCGTCTAGAGGTCTGACCACTATAAGAGGGATATCTAAATTATCCCTCTTGAGATGAACTACTTGGGCTTTGTACAATCGGGCTGCTTCAGGAGTAAGCCCTGCGTTCTCCTTTGCAATGGCAGTGACTTCCAATTCGGGGCCATATACCCCCCATCATTCAAAATACCTTCTTATCTTGGAGGGCCATCCTCGGGATGACCCATAAATCTCCTAGAATTGGCTGTCCTCTATCGGATTGACGTAGATACCAGAGTCCCCCTGCATCCTCGAGGTTGCCTTCCTGGTCTCCTTAGCTGTTGTCATCTCTTTGAGCAATCGTTCAAACTATTTTTGCCTCTCTACGAATGGTTGCATATCCCACTCATCTTCTTCTGGCTCGACGAAGGTCACCTTCGCCTTCTTTCGAGCCATCCTGGGCCCTTTTCCTTTGGCCTCTACAAAAAATGTGGTGGCTCAAATAGGGGTTTTCCCTTTCTCCCTAGCGGACATCTTCTCACTCTGAGGGGCCTGCTCTGCGGTCCCTGGAGCATTCTCTTCACTCTAGGGGACCTATGCTGCCATCCCTGGGGGTGCTTCTTCGCCCCCCTGTCTGTCCTGTGCTGACCCCTCAGGTTCTTCTCTTTCTTCCTTAGGTCCGAGGAGTTCTTCCTTATCCCTCGGTCCTGTCTATTATTGTTGGCCCTCGTCCTACTCTGTATCACTCAGGTCGATGATAGGGGGTGTTGTGGGACTTCTTTCCCCTTCACTCCCAAAAATAGAGGAATTCTCCCCTACCTCCGGGCTGCTCTATCGGGCGTCCGATCAAAATTCTCCCAAAGAGAATACTCATTCTATAGATGTGGGAGAATTCATCGGGACCTCTATTGCCTAGTCAGTTTGGGTCGATGCATCCCTTCTTTCTGTTCCCCTATCCTAGAGTTGTTGGTTCTCCTCCCACAACTGCTGGACCAGCTGCTCGAGCTGGGTGATTCATCTTTCTCGTTCTTCCAATTCCCCTCTATGCTCATTCTGGTAGTCCTCCAAAATTTGTTGGGCCATCCAGCAATTGGTCTGCCACTCTAGCGCTTCCTCCAAGGCTGCGTCGACTTGATCATTGCTCTCGAAAGTCCTTACATCTTGTGGGCTCCGGTTTGTCAATTCTCGAAGGGTTTGGGCTGCAATGTCGACTTTCGGGTCATTCTCTTCTTCTTCTATCGAGAGGAGGAGTCATCGTAGGTGTTTCCTCCTGGGGACTAGTTCTGGTGGCTAGAACTCGGCCTCATTGCTAATAAGCGGTGCTCCTTCCTCTTCATACTCGGGCACTAGGGAATGCCCTCTTTCCTCTATGCATTCGGGCACTGGTGAATGCCCTCTTTCTTTTATGAAATCGGGCAATGCCAATTGCTCGATACTTGCCATCTCCTCTATAGGGCTTCCCTCTTCTTGCCCTATTTTGGCAATAGCATCCTGTTGCCTTTCTTGGCCGCCATCTCCCTCTGCGTCGGGGTTCTGCCTCTACGCTTCTGCATGGCGGACCAGTGTTGATATCAGCCCATGGTGGGCCAAGGTGGATGGTGCTCCCTTCTGGTACCTAGCCGCTTCTTCCTTCAGGGCATTTTCTAGGTAGAAGGGCACGTTCAACTTCCTTCCATGCACCAGGTGATTCAGAAACTGCACATGGTTAGTGTGCAAATGGGTATACTTCCTGGTGCATGTAAAGAATCGAGCAACCTACTCGAATATCTTTCGTAGATTCATGGGAAGGCTACTTTTGGGTAGCCCTTCCTTATCTATCTGCACATTTTCTCCTAGTAGTAACACTTTGATGTATGGCTTCAGTAGTCCACCTTTGTATATGCATTCACCTGTGAGGGGCAATCCAGTCGCCTACGAGATGTATTCGGGGGTGACCAAAATTTCTACCCCTCGCACCTGAGCTACGTCACCCCTCAAGGAGGTAGCGAATTCCTTGGCTACCTCCATATCCTGGCCCTGACTGACCAGGGTATAGTATTCGAACCATCCCTCGGCCTCGAACTATGTTTTTACCGTCCCCCTGATTCCTTCCGTATCACTCGGCTCATTCTTTTTCACCGCATGATTCTTCGACCTTCCTCCCATGGCGCCTTCCCTTACTATTGCGCTTCTTTTTTTCTGTCCTTACTTCTTCAGGAAGGCACCTTCTTATAGGGAAGGCGCCTAACCTTAGCATTTAATTCTAGGGTACGCCTTTCGAGCCATATCATTGGCACGTGGTTCCGGCCATGGGGGTATATGATTTTTATGACGACAATATTTTTTGGTACTACATAATTTATGAATAATTATATAAATATTTGAGTTAGTATGCACGTACCTTATTTGGTGTTTCATGCATCGTGAAGAGCATTGATTCACTGATTTGTGACATGGGGGAGGGGTATTTCATTTGTGCGGATTACGTTGGACTTTGGTGCTGAGTTGTTTGATGGTTGGTGCTGAAGATAGACTCTCGATTTGCTCAAAAAATCATCTGTCCATCATCTTTGGAATGTGCATGCTGATCTCGCCCCATAATTCTTTAAGATTTTTTTTATTGGGGTAGATTTCCATCACATGGGCGATGGTGGTAATCTGATGCCGCTCGTTCATGTGGTGATTTCATTTCGATCGAGGCATCCGTGAGACTTAAGTGTTGGTTGTACATGAAAGGCACTCTTTGGTACCTTCCCAATGTGGAAGGCGCTTATGTGGTGCCTTCTCGATGTGGAAGGTGCTTATATGGTGCCTTCTCAATGTTGTCGGTGCTCTTTGAATGGATGCGCCTTTCGATGGTGGAAGGTACCCTTTTGATGATGGCGCCTTCCTGCTATGAAAGGTGCTTCTGAATGGGTGCGCCTTCCTGATGTGGAAGGCGTTGCTGAATACCTGTGCCTTCCTAGGGTGGAAGGCATCGTTGTATACCTGCGCCTTCCTGGGGTGGAAGGCGCCTCGGTCTGTATGCGCCTTCCTGATGTGGAAGGCGCCTCGGGCTCTTTTTTTTTTGTGGCGCCTTCCCCAGGAAGGCGCCTATTTTTTTTTGCATGTGGAAGGCGCCTTCTCTTTTTTTTTTGGTGCCTTCTTTATAAGGAAGGCGCCTTCTTCTAGTGGGGTGCCTTCTTCATAAGGAAGGTGCCTTATTCTAGTTGGGCGCCTTCTTCATATGAAAGGTGCCTTCTTCTAGTTGGGTGCCTTCTTTATAAGGAAGGTGCCTTCTTCTGTGCCTTCTCGATGTGGAAGGCACTTTATTCTTGGCAATCATGTTGCGATTGACTGGGAAAGGGTGATCAAGCCTTCTCAGTCTCGCTTCACGCTGCCTCAGCTTCTACCTATGAGTGTCGGTGTCGAAATGCTGAGCCGAATCAGGCCTGGTTTCCCAGATACCTATTCCTCGTGTTGTCAGGTCCTCCACCTACAAAAAGCAAATGAAAAGAAAGAAAAATAAAGGTAGTTAGATGCATTCCATGCCTGTTAGGCCCTGGATTAGGATGCCTACAGCTTGCATGCGGGCGTCATCCCTGCAAAACACACCGTAAGAAAAAAACTAAATTAACTAATTTTGGTGAGCACCTCCATGCCCACCGTTTTGCCTGTTAAGAGTTTGGTCCGGATCTAACAAGATGGGGTCTCCCCCATGTCTATTCTGGATTCCACCTGTAAGGTTTCGGATGTGTTATAGGGGCACAGTCGGTGGCCATTGACCGTTAACATGGTGTTGCTGCCGTCAATTGTTCTAACGTGCACTGCCCCATTCTTGATGAGCTCTACCACCTCATACGGTCCCATCCATATTTGCATTAATTTACCTTTTCTTTCTTGGAACCGAGAATCGTACAACAACACCCATTCTCCTTCTTGGAACTACTTCAGTTTAATGTGGTGATCATGCCACCGCTTTCTTTGCTTTTGTATGATTTTCGTTCTCTGCAAAGCATCCATTCGGATTTTGTCCAGCTGATCTAGCTGTCGAATCCTTTCTTTTTGAGCGTCATCCAAGCTCAAGTTCAATTCTGAAGCCATCCTCAATGTCTTGATTTCAAATTCAATGGGCATCATCGCACTCTTCCCATAGACCAGTTGGAAGGGTGTGAAGCCTGTGGTGGATTTCCACGTGGTATTATACGCCCAGACTACCTCCAACAACCGTGTAGCCCAATATTTTTTGTGTTGTTGCACGGTCTTCGTCAGGATGTTCTCTATTTCTCTGTTCGTCACTTCCACTTGCCCATTTTCCTATGGATGGTAGGGTGTAGTTTTATTGTGCCAAACTCTGTATTGCTCCATCAGCTCCTTGATCAACTTGGAGGTAAATTGAGGCCCTTGGTCTATTGTTATCTCTCTAGGGACCCCAAATCATGTAAAAATGTGGGCAAATAAGAAATCGATGACTTGTTCTTTCTTTTGAATCTCTCAATGCTTGAACTTCAACCCATTTGGTGACGTAATATGTAGAGACCAAAATAAACCTCCTCCCTATTGAAGGTGGATTAATTGGTCCCATGAAGTCCATGCCCCACTTATCGAAGGGTTCCAGGTGTACCTGAGGCTGGAGGGGCATTTCGTCTCGATGGGTTGGTCTACCCATTCTTTGGCATTCATCGCACTTGCTGGCATACATAGCCACATCCTTGAACAGAGTGGGCCAAAAGTACCCAGCCTATAGGATTTTGTAGGTAGTTCATTTCCCTACAAAGTGTCCTCTGCATGGTTCATCGTGACACGCTTTGAGTACTTCTGAGAACTCCTGTTCTGCTATGCATCTCCTTATAATCTGGTCATGTCCTATTTTGAATAGGAGGCCATCAATCCATAGGAATGATGCACTTTTCTCTATGATCACCTGCTTTTCTCGAAAAGAGAGAGCAGGTGAGGTTCTTTCGGTGGCCAAGTAATTGGCTATATCTATGTACCATAAGATTTTCTCACTAATGGTGAACAAATGTTCATCCAAAAATTGGTCTTCCACTATTGTATGGTCTGTCGATATCAATATGGATAGAAAATCTGCTACGACGTTGTCTTTGCCTGGTTTGTCGACTATTGTGATGTCGAATTCCTATAGTAACAAGAGCCACCTGATAATTCTTCCGCCAATGGCCGGCTTGCTCATCAAGTATCTGATGGCCGCATGGTCCGTGTGGACAAATACCTTATACCCAGTGATATAATGGCAGAATTTGTTTATGGCATGCACAACTGCAAGGAACTCCTTCTCCATCACCGTGTAGTTGAGCTCGGCTCCTGCCAAGTTTTTTTTGACATAGTAGATGGCATAAAATTCTTCGCCATCCTTCTATCCGAGGACTGCTCCAATCGCATTGTTGGATGCATCACAGTAGATATGGAATGGTATGGCCCAATTTGGTCCTCTTAAAATCGGTGTGGATATCAGTTTCTCTTTAAGCAACTAAAACGCTTCTTCACAGTCTTCCGTCCAATTGAACTCCACATCTTTAGATAATAGAGTGTGCAGTGGTTTTGCAATTTTTTTGAATTCGATGATAAATCGTCGGTAGTACCCGACTGATCCAAGAAAACTCCTCACCTCTCTCTGCATTCTGGGGCTGGGTAGGTCTCTGATGACCTCAATTTTTCTTTTATCAACCTTTATTCCTTCTGCGGAGAGGTGGTGTCCCAGTACGATGCCTTCTTGCATCATCATAAAGCATTTCTCGTTGCTCAGGGACAAATTGTTTTCCTTGCTTCTTTCGAGCACTCTTTCCAAGTTCGTCATTGCTTCGTCAAAGGTTTCTCCATAGACGGTGAAGTCATCCATGTATACTTCGACCGCGTCTCCCATCATGTCTAAAAATATGCTAAGCACCACCCTTTGAAAGGTGGCAGGTGCGTTGCATAATCCGAAAGGTAATACCCGATAGGCAAACGTTCCCCATGGGTAGGTGAACGTTGTCTTATCTTGATCCTCTTCTCCTATCTGGATCTGGTTGTATCCATTGAATCCATCTAGGAAGGAGAAATACTTCCTCCCGGAGAGTGTATCCAAGACTTGATCAATGAACGGGAGCGGGAAGTGGTCCTTCTTGGTCGCTTTGTTTAACGCTCTATAGTCCACATAGATTCACCACTTCCCATTCTTTTTAGGGACTACCACTAATGGTGATACCCACTCGTTGTCAAAAATTGGATAGATGAATCTGGCAGTCAAGAGTTTTTGCAGTTCTTCCTTGACAATGTCTTTCATTGTCGGATTCATTCTTCTCTGTGGTTGCCTGCTTGGAGTTGCTTGATCATCGAGGTATATACGATGGGTACAGATCTCTGGGTTGATACCCTTCATATCTGAGTAATCCCATGCAAATTCCTATTGGTGTCTAACCAGGAGCTCTTCTACTTTCATCAATTATGTGGGAGTCAACCCACTGCTGACATTCAACGTTCTTCCTGGCCCGACGTGTATCTACTGAACATGGTGATCTTGGGCACCAGCCAACGGTGATCCAGGTGTGGAGATGGAGGACTCCCCATGGAGGAACTCCACAATAGCACCATCTTCATCTTCTTCTGCCAACTCATCCAACGTCATCATCGGCTGGATCATGGATAGCTCAGGATTTTCATGCTCGATCAACATGGGTTCTCCTAATGAGTCGACGGACTATGTTGGGGGTGAAATAGTCAACCTTTTAACATTTCGTCCATCGAAGATGGTCATCAACCCATCCTAGAAGCTGATGTAAGCGTCAACTATTGCCAGCCATGGCCTTCCCAAGATGAGCGGGTAACCGCCCAACCTAGTTTTAGATTGCAAGACTAAAAAGTCGGTTGGGTATTCCCATGCACTGACTGTCACTATTACATCTTCCAACATTCCTTTTGGTGCCATGGTCGATCGATCGGCCAGTTGCAGCACTATCGTAGTGGGTTTCAGGTTCATGAGTTGTAGCCTCTGCATGGTCTCCTGAGGCATTACGTTGATGGCTGCTTCGAGATCGACCAACGTATTGGATAGGGAATGTCCCTCAATTTTTATAGTCAGCATCAGGCTGCTCGGGTCTGCATACTTAGGATGGCACATTTTGCCCATCATCAAATCTGCTAGTTTACCCATGACATTGATAGTCTGGGTTGCTCTTCATCCTGGCTTCCTTAGACACATCTCTCTTATCACCTTGGTATATATCGAAACATCTCGGATGGCTTGAAATAATGGAATTGTCATGGTGAGGTTCTTCAAGCTAGACAAGATATCGAACTCTGGCTGCGTTACTTTCCTCTATTCTTGCATCCGATTGGGAAATGGAGCCTTTGCTCTCTCAGGCATTTCTTCTATCACCTCTTCTACAAGAGGTGTTTCTCCTACCTCTTCCTCCTCTTCTACCAGTGGAGGCATTCCTACTCCTAGCTATCTACCAGACCTAAGCTGAATATGGTACATCGGATACATCTCACCCTCCATGTTGTATGTTGGTTGGTTCACCTTATTATTAGGATTTGTCATCGGTTGTGCGGGTAGCTATGCAGGTCTCACTACTGGCAATATCGATAAATTCTATTGGGGGTGAGCTGGTGCTACATTCTATGGAGCCTGATTCCATGCAGTGTGGCCTCTCCACTGCTGCCCAGGATATGGATATGGCATCCATGGCTGCTGGTTCGGGAATGCTGTTGGGGGTGCGTTGGACCAGGGTGATGGCCCCCACCACCCCATGTTAGGTGGTTGAGGTGGGCCTTGGGACATGTATGGTCCTCCCCCATATGATGACATTTCGGTTGGCATATTCCCCGCAAGGGGTTGTGGCCAACTCTTTCGATTGCCTATGAAATAGGCATCCACGCTTTCAGCATCCTCCTGATTACTAGGCAGTTGCGGGCACAATCGAGTTTTATGGTTCAGCCTACAAACTACGCATACTCTAACTTTGTTCTCCGGGCATGCATTCTTTGCATGCTTCCCTCTACATTTTGGATAGAAATAAGCCAATGTTGCTTCATTTTCTTGCTTCTTTTTCTCTAACAGCAGCGTATCCATCTGCAATGCTAGAGATGAGAGCATTTCGCTCTTTAAATCTTCTAGCATGTTACCTATTTCTATCTTCGTGATTGAAGTAGTCACTTTCATGGTTCTAGAAGTGGTCTTGCCTCTCCTTCTTGAGTAGTTCCGGCATAGTTTTCGGATGTCTTCCATAGCGTGCTGGTAGACATCACCTCCAAAAATCATGTTAAGAGCCTCCAGTGATTCATTGGTAAGTCCTCTCAAAAATATGCTTTTGAGGGACTTATCAGATAGTTTCGTGTGAGGAGATCATTGAAGATTGAAGTTGAATCTCTCCCAGTATTCCTCGAGAGACTCATCTTCTTTCTACATCATGCTCAGGACCTCTTCTCTGGAGTCTCTTGCTCTCCCAAAATCTTGGTATTGCTCTAAAAAGAGCTTCTTCATTTGATCCCAAGTGGCAATGTGTTTGTCTCCCAGACCGATGAACCACCATAGAGCTGCATCATCCAATGTGGAAGGAAAGAGTTTCAACTTCTGCGTATCAGATTTGTAGTCCACAGACCTGCATAAGACATCAAACTTAAATAAAAATAGGTCAGGGTCCTCAGTTGGGTATCCTCTGAAGGTCGAAAGGTGAGCAGGGGATATGTTTTTCATTTTGGTATCTCCTACTCCTTCATCAATCGAGAAACTAAATCCAGATGAGACTTCTTCGTTGTCAGCCATTTTTTTAGGAAATGCGGTCTCTAATGCAGTATTTATGGCCTTACGATCATTTAAGACTTTCTGAGTCAAGGCTCTAAGGTTGTCTGGTGTTATCGTCCGATCTTCTACAACTTTCCACAACAGGGCTTCCTCTAAGGGTGTCCTATTAAACAGGGGATTTATGATGATTCGTTCTTCCCCAAGTTGATGGGATGAGGAGGCACTTTGCACAAAGTGCGGATCCTCACTCCAATGGATTGCTGGAGGTGGGTCGGGTGAGTCTAATTCAAATTTAGAATGTTTGGCTGACTCAGGTTCTGGTGGATTGGTTTTTATAAACCGACCGTCAGGTCCTCTTCTTCTCGAAGAACTCATACAAGGTCAGATGGAAGGTTTCCAGGTATTGTAAATAATCTAGTTGAGACGCTTCCTCGACAACGGTGCCAAAATGTTGCGGGCCAAACAAGGTTAACTTCTTTCCTACTTTTGTCACATGCCCGTGCATTTAATTTATCAACCCAGGGAGCTTCGTAAACTTGCGAAGGGTCTTGAACAAGATTGCTTACAATACCACTTGAGATGAGTCCGCTAGTTCTACTATTGGGGGGTGTTTCAACGGTCGTCAATCATTCATACACTCCTCAATAATTTACGTAAAAACAATTAAATCTATAGAAAGGAAATATTCACGCATTCTTGGAAATAAACCTATTGCAATACTAGAAATAACAATGCGATAAACAATCTTATAAAAGTGGTAAACTAATCTAGAAAACACAGGAAAAATAGGGGAAGAAATACTGGCTTGGAGTGGGCCCAGGCTCCAGCAACTTCCTCCCAGCTGAACACGCACTTAGAAACTCTTAGAACTAGTATTATAATTATCAAAGTATTACAATGCTTCTTCCGTATATCTCTCTACATTTACTATCAAAATGTTCTATATATCCTCGAGAGAGGTCTGCGTGTGTTTATATAGCACACCCGTAGATCTTCTATTACAAAGAAGTTATAACAGTCGATTCATTCCAGACTAAACTAAGACAGTCTGGTAAATGTGATCGACGTCTGCTAAAATTGGCATTCATTTCTAATGGTGGCATGCTCACTGATTGGTTTGTGCTTCACCTGGCATTGGTAGGACGTTCTCATACGTCGGTGCGATCCCCAATTTAACTCTACATGACGTAGAGTTGGAACTGCACCAGTCTCTGTTGTCCACGTCGTGCTTGTCTGGTCAACGGGCGAAGAACAGGGGCGCCTTCCCTATGAGGAAGGTGCCTAAGTATGTCGGGTGCCTTCTCTATGCGGAAGGTGCCTTACTGCCATTGGCGCCTTCCTGGAAGAGGAAGGCGCTTATCTTCTATTGGCGCCTTCCTGTGAGAGGAAGGCGCTTGCCTTCTAGTGGCGCCTTCTTCGGCCTTCCTTATGAGAGGAAGGTGCTGTCTGGGTGCCTCTGTGGAGGAGGCGCTTATTTTCCTTTGGCGCCTTCTTAGAAGAGGAAGGCACTGGCCTTCTATTGGCGCCTTCCTGGGAGAGGAAGGCGCTTGTCTTTCCTTGGCGCCTTCCTGGAAGAGGAAGGCGCCTACCTTCTCTACGTTGATTCCAAAAGAAACAAAGTTCCGAGGTCCATGAAAAGACCTCGACTGATCCAAATCTGACTAAATCAACTACAATTCCACAAAAACACACGAATTAGATAACACGCATAATTTCATCAAATAATTATATAATCATTCATAAACATATGCAATCCTTATTATACAACCGCATAATAATCAAGAAAATGTATACAAAATATGAGCATTTCTGATGCTCATCACTCGGGAGGATGGTAGAGAGGATAAGGATGCTTGATACTGTGTCAAATAGTAGTAGTGTGCTTGGGACTATGACAAAGAGCATCAGGGTACTTGGGACTATGGCAGAAAGTAGTCAAATTCTTGGGACTATGGAGGAGAGCAGCATGGAACTCAGGAGGTCAGATCAAATCTACAAAAGTAGATTAGATGAAGGTGAGGAATGCGATGGTGATGACGGTAAGTGAGGGAGTAGGGAATATTATGGATAGAGTGGGGTTAGGGCATAAATGCTAGGTTGGAAATCTAAGGCACTTCAAAATCTCAAGTAACCTTAGGGAACTCAGGGTATTCAAAAAATTAAGGATTGAGCCATCAAAATAGCCTCTATTTATAATTCAACCTAGGGCATGCTAGGGGTTCAATGACACTAATCGTGTGGTTAATATTAAAGCATATCTAAGGGTGGATATTAAATTTAGGGTGTGGCATGGATTGAGATAAATGGATGGATGAGATTAAATGAAATCGGATGGCTAGGATTGATTTATTTATATAAATATATATTTATTAAATATATATAAAATATAATATAAAATATTATTTAAATATATATTATAAATATATATAAATAATAGGTAAAAATTGAAGAAAACTAGGATGGAGGACAAGTGGCTAGATTTTGGTGTCTACAACATCATAGGCCAATATATTCAGCAAAAGGTAAAACAAAAGTAAGAGAAGGGCCCAAAAATTCTGAGAGCTTCCACAAAATAATCAGAAGGCCAAAAAAAAAAATCAGCACAATAACCCGAGAGAAGGAGAAAAATCAAGAAGAACAAATAATAGATATGAGATATTCAAACAACTGGGAAGCTTGGAAACAGAAGGGGATTTTCAAATGGAAGGATTAGAGGAGGATACTCAAAAATTCACACCAATGGATCAATAATAATACTCCAATCTAGTGACAAGGAACATGCAAGGAGTAGAACCAGATATAACCTCTCTCATAGAAGAGGAGATTCAACCTATGAGGGAGACCATAGGAGGGAAATCAAAGTAGGGAATAGTCTTAACTCAAGAAATAGAGATGAAAGAATAAAATAGGAACAAAGATAACCCTACTTTAGGGATTCATCAAGTGGAGAAGAAATAAAAACTAAACCAATATGTAGGGAGGAAGTTAAACAAGGAATTCATGGAGGAACAAGGAAGAAATTTGACCCAAAATGGATAGGTAAAATTGATGGATGATTTATTCTATCCCCATTCTCAATAATTTTAATTACTTGGAATGTAATGGGTTTAGGCATCTGCCCTAGAAAAAATGCAATCAAAAATATTATCATGGATATGAGTCCAAATATAATTTTTTAACAGGAAATAAAATTCAAGGAGAATACTTACGAAAAATAAATAGGAGGATATGGCAAAAAGGAGAGATCCTTAATCAATCGACATAGGAGAAATTAGGTGGATTTGTCACTATGTGGAATTTCCAAATATTCCTAGCAATAGGGGGGCCTCCATGAGAGGGGTTTTGATGGTTCGATTACAAAATAGGGAAAATGGAAAAAAACTAGACTATAGTTAATTTCTATGGAGCACAAACAACCATATTACAGAGGGATCAATGGGCAACCATACATACTTTAGATACAACTACCCCAAGGACCAATGGATTATGGAAGGATACTTTAATGTAAATATTAGAATAGAGGAACAACAATTAGGTAGATCCATGTTGGAGGAAAATGAAAGGTTCTTTTCAAAAATAACATGTCAAAATAATCTAATAGATATCCCAACTATGGATAGTTCCATGAGTTAGACAAATATAAGAAAATAAGGGGAGATAGTCAAATCTTGTTTGGATCATTTCTTCATGGGAAAGGAATTATTCCTACATACCAAACATCAAGTGAGGTTCATGGATAGACTTTATTCATATCATTTTCTAGTAAGCCTTACCATAGAAGAAGATAATCATAAAGTTGTAGGAAATTTTAAATTTGAGCTATGGTGGTTGAAAGATGAGGAGTTGGAGGACCACTTAAAGGAATGGTGGGAATTAAGGAGATCAATATTTGGGATAGCCCAATTCAAACTCCACAAGCAACTAAAATATGTGAGGATCCAACTAAAGGAGTGGAGTAAACACAAGAAGGAAATCACTAAAATCCAAAATAGTGAAATCAAGGATTAGAAGGAGAAGATTGCTCAGGAGATAAGAAAAGGAACTATTATAGAAGATTTTTAACAACCTGAGGTAAAAATTATTAGGAGAGAGGAATATTTGTAGGAACAAGAAGAGATCTATTTGAGGCAAAGAGCTAGAGTTAGATGGTTAAATAAGGGTATAAAAACACAACTTTCTTTCATAAGACAACAATAGCTAGAAGACAACATAATAGAATTACAGGTCTTTCTAATATGATGGGCCAGGTAAAAACTAGTGGAAATGAAATGAAAACTATAGCAAATCAATACTTCCATACTATTTTTAGTAGCAAGAAAAAATTGAATGCAACATGGAAGGAGAAGATACTAGAGGTAATTCCACAATTAGTCAAACCTAAACACAATAAATTATTAATGGAGAAAATTTCTTTGGAAGAAACACCACAGGTCATGCAAAAAATACAAACAAGAAATATCCCAGGACCAGATGGATTATCCATTTAATTTTATCAAAAATTTTGGGAAATTGTGGGCCAAGTAGTGGTGGAGGCACTAGAGGAAATCAAATAGAGTAAGAAATTGTTAAAATCCTTGAATCATACTTTTATCACTTTAATTCCTAAGATCCCACCTAGTGAGATAATTAAGAACTATAGGCCTATTTCATTATGTAATGTAGTAAAAAATATATTAACAAAGATTATGGTAGAGAGGTTAAAATATTTTTTACCAAATGAGCAAGATGGTTTTATTGAAGGCAAATAAATTCTAAATGAAATAGTAGTGGCCCAAGAGGTGATATACACAATGTCCAAGAAAAAGGACCCATGTATGTTTATTAAATTAGATCTTTATAAATATTATGATAGAGTAGACTGGTCCTTTATGCAAAGAATTAAAAAAAAAATGGGCTTTGCAGAGGAGTTGAGAGACTAGGTAAAAGCATGTACATAGACTACATCTTTCTCAATTTTGGTAAATGGAAATTCATCTGCCATGTTCACACTAGGAAGGGGGTTGAGGCAAGGGGAACCTCTTTCCCCTTACATTTTTATCCTTTATGTAGAGGATCTAGGGATACATTTAAAAAAAGGGAGATAATAGGGGAGGCTAAAGGGTCTAAAAATAAGTTCTTATATTGAGATAAATAACCTCCAATTTGTAGATGATATTGCTCTTATTAGTCAATTCAATCTCCTAGTAGCAAGAAACATAAAAGAATTTTTAGATGGGTATACTCAAGCTATCGGACAAACTTTTAATGAAAAAGTCTCGAATAGTGTTTTTCAATATAACAAAGAGAGTGAGAGATAAAATTATATAGTTGTTGAACTTCATGGAAATTCCTTTATACATATAGTATTTAGGATTACCTTTATCTGCAAAGAAAAACAAAAAGAAAGGAGTGGAAAGGGTTGATTGACAAACTTCAATCTAAGTTGAGCAACTGGACAAAAAAATGGCTAAGCTTGGGAGGAAGGCTTACAATGATTAAATTTGTGCTACAAGCTCTCCCAATTTATAAATTTTCCATACTTTAGGCTCCAAAGAAAATTCTAAAAGATATTGACAAATACATAAGAAATTTTTTGTGGTCAGGTGCAAGGGAAGAACAAAAATTAGAACTAGTTGGATGGAATAAGATATGCCAACCAAAAAATAATGAGGATTGCAGATAAGATCCACATACCAAATAATTAAGGTACTAGCAAGGAAGCTATATTGAAAATGGATTTTAGCTACTGGAGGCTTTTGGAGAAGACTATTACAAGCCAAATATTATCCAAGAAACGCTGAGAAATACATCCCAAGATTCAAAGTGGAAGGAGAGGGATCTACAGTATGGATAACAATGGAAGTAGACCAAGAGTTAATAAAGCCATACTTTTATTGGTAATTAGGGGATGAAAAGGGCATTCTTTTTTGGGAGGATTCATGGAATCAATCTCAACCAATTATTAAAAAATTTCCAGAGATTGAGAGTTAGAAAAAGGAGCTCCAAAATGGAGGGTGATGGAAAGCCTCTTACTATATGAAATCATGGAATCAACATGTGTCAATTACTAGAATGGAAACATTCTCGAGAATGGCCAATGAGGGAGACAAAGGAACTAACTTAAAAAATATGAAGACATCTCCAAATATATCCAGTTTAGGATGATTCTAAGAGGGATATACTTGGATGGGGAGGAAGTAAGTTGGGAATTTATAAGGTAAAGGAGGGATACAAGGTAGTTTATGGATATGAGATTACCCTAGCACCACTTCCATGGACATTTGTTTGGCAAAAGGAAGGATGGCCAAAAATTAACATTTTCTCATGGCTAATTAACCATAGAAAGTGCTTGAAATTTGATAATTTGAGAAAAAGAGGTTTCTACGGGCCTTCCAAATGTGTTGTGTGTGGAAAGGTCGAGGATACCTTGAATCACCTCTTTTTTAGGTGTTCTTTTTCCAAATACATGGATCATTTGGTGGAGGCATATGAGACAACATTGGGAAATTTTTGAGAGCCAAGAAAGCTTTTATGAGAAATGGAAATAGTGCAAATTTAATACTAGAACAATAAAAATGGCATGGAAGCTAGGACCTAGCTTCATATGGTGGTAGTGATGGCTAAAACAAAATGCATGCATATTTATATCAGAGCACAAAACAAGGGGTAAATTTTGGAAGAGGATTATGAGTAAGTTAATGAAAACACCATCCATTAGATTACAGGAGGAAACACACATAGAAATGAAGGAAGTGACTATTATAAGGAGCTTTGGAATAATTGTAAAATAAAAAAACTAAGGGTTGTTTGTGCAGGTGATATCTCCTTGAATAACATAAAGTGGAGATTGCCTCATAGAGAGTGGTTGAAGGCAAACATAGATGGATATTCTACTAAAAATCTTTAAAAAGTTGGTTTTGGTATTATCATACGAAATTGGAAATGAGAACAGGTGTATTGGAGAGCAAAAGGTATGGAAGAGACAACAAATAATGAAGTAGAAGGATAGATGATCTTGTTAGTATCAATGATAGTTGCAAATCTACATTTACATAAGCTATGGATAAAGATAAACTCTCAGGTATGGGCTATATTCTTGGATTTGATAAGAGCATTTCAGGTGCTACGAATTAGAGAGAGAAGAAATGTGAAAGCAGTTTAAAATATTTGAAAGGTTTTTCAAGATTTTTTTATTACTCATATCAAGTGAGAGGGGAATATGGTGGTAAATTATTTAGCAAAATGGGGAAAAGAATTGGAGGAAGGGCAATATGTGGAATATCAGATGGAAAATTAGATAAGTTGATGCCAAATAATCCAAGGGATACCATAGGTGGTACAAGCAGATAGCATACATGTTTAAGATGCCAATAATGACTTCAAAACATCATGAAGATAGATGGATGGTCTACAAAATTTAGATGACTAAGAAAAATTGGAATTCAACTATGGTAATGTTGATGTGTATGGATAACTGTATTATGGTGGCCTTAGATGATGTTTTCAAAAAACACACATATATACTATTTTTATGGCTAATTTTTAAGACAAGAGGAATTGGAGGAGGATTTTATTCTTCCCTTGTTTCTTGTCCAGATCATTTTACTTTATAATACAACTTCTATAAATATAATATATTTTTCATTTTTTCAAAAAAAAATGCATTTTATGGATTATTGGTCCTACCAAAATTTAGTGGAATTTATGGCTTGAAATGGATAATAGATATTTTTAAAACAAATATCCAAATCATGCCCATGCATGGAAACATATAATTTCCTGAATTGAAGAAAAAGAAATAATAGTCTCTTAGTTATATGATTTTAATATACATGGAAGGGTTGTTTGTGATAATAGATTTAATGCAAAATATCTACTTTGATCTATGGTAAAATAAAAATACCCAAAATTTTGGTTTATCAAAATTAATTTTGATGGTGCTTCTAGAGGAAATTTGGAGAAAGATAATGGCAAGGGTATTTTTGAAAATAATGAAGGAAAAATTTTCATCACTTAGAATTATATGGAATTTCAACTAACAACTATGTAAAGGCTAGGGAAAATTTTATAGGGATTAACATTACAATTGAAAAATATAAAAACATACTTCAATTTAGAGGGATTCACAAATTATTATTGATATTATCAAGAAAATTAAATATGAGGATTGAATAAAAAATAACCTTATTTTTTATATACATCAACCATTATTGGGGGTAATATCTTAAAATTATCTAGATAATTTAGTAAATCATAATTTTGATCTTGGTTTTGGTAAAATTAAAATATTAAAAGTGAACTAACCAAGTGAGACTTTATCTCCTAATGAAAATGATGTCAAATAGTTGATGGAGGAAACATAGTTATTTGAGAAATATAAAGATTATATTTGATAAAAAGAAATATTATTTTTCATAACTAGACAATATGGATATGGTTTAATTGAACCAACAACAATGTAATGATTTTTTTTAATGATAGTCGTCCCAATAGAAACCATATATAGCTTATTAAAAAATGTTAGATGTGAAATTATAAATTTAAGTGAAAATCTTTGGTCCTTCAAAGAGTAGCTCGTCTCTTCATATTATACCTCTTATATGATGTAATGCAAATAATGTAATAATTAATGTCTAACATCCCCCATTATCATATTATTTAGAATACAAATAAAACTATAAAATAATTCAAACATGACTTGGCCAAGTGCCTTTGTGAAAATATATGCAAGTTGGTCTCCATTGAAAATATACTTGAGATTTATTTGATGATTTTAAACTTGTTTCCAGATGAAATCATACTAATATTTAGTGTGTTTTTCCCTTTCATGAAATATTATATTCTTTATCAGTTTCATAACACCCTGAATATCACAATTCAACAAGGTTGGTTGACTTTTATACATGCCCATATTGAACAATACAATTTGCAGCCATATTTCTTCACACACAACTCCTACAACATGATATTATACTTTTGTGGATGATCATGGCATTACATGCTATTTTTTGATATGTCATGAGACAAATCTAGATCCTAGATAAAACACATATTCTAATTTTGACTTCCTATAATCTATAAATTCAGCATAGTCTAAGTCCATCTATCCCTATATATAAAAAGGTATCATTCTTTTATATTCTAGGCCATGTTCTATTTCACCATAGACATAATACAATATCATTTATACAACTTTCCAATGACTCTCCTTAGAATCATGCATGAATCTAGAAAGGTAACTTATAGCAAATCTGATATTAGGACCAGTGTTTATTAGGTATATGAAAATCTCGATTAGCTAACAATAAAGAGAAGTATATGCCTGAGGTGGTTTGTCAAACATAGATAGTTATAACCATTGCTCCACTAGTTTCACGTAAGGTTTACAATATGTCATCCTATATTTTTCTAGAAATGTCTTGGAATACTTTTTCTATGTGACTAGAATATATTTTTTCCTTTGCAAAACTTATAAGCCAAGAAGATAGTGCAAAAATTCCAAATCTATCAAATCAAATGATTTTTTAGGTCATACTTTATATCATTCACCTATTGGAATATGTAATGCAACATTGTGTAAATTATTCTTAGACTAAAAATATAAAGTCTAAAGAATAATATTTGAATTAGAAAATAATTCTATTTTACGTAAAAATATTTTCACCCAATTAATAAATAAAATAAGGGTGCTAGGAATATTTAATTTGTGGGAAAAAATTATTTCCTCTTTTCTAGAAAATATTAAAAAGTAACCAATCACTTTTTAATATTTGATAGATGTCACTTGTCACGCATCTCAAGATAATATTGTGATCAGATTTGTCACACATCTCAAGATAATATTGTGATAAGATTTGTCACACATCTCAAGATAAGATTGTGATAAGATTTGTCACACATCTCAAGATAAGATTGTGATAAGATTAGGGCAGTTTTAGGGTTGTAGTAGAAAATCTTCTCTTTAAATAGGGGTGTTGTCTACTACATCTTATCATATCATGTTGATGCATATTAGTGCATAACATTGAAGCATTCTTTTATTGTTGAATCACTGAGTAATATAGTGAGCTTCATAGTGGATGTTTCCCTTATTCATTTGAAGTAGGGTTTTACCACTTAATATTGGTGTTGTGGGTTTTCCTCTTTTGTGTGTGATTGATCTTGTGTAGCATTATTCGATATTGGGGAGACTTTGCTTGTCTCACATTTGGTATTATAGCGGTTGAGATCTTCATCAAGTGTCTTCAATACTTTGAGGTGAAAAACCCATTAGAGTATATATATTTTTTTAATATATGCATTTGATATTTGGGTAGTTTATGCGTTTGATATTTGGGTAAACTTATTTTGCAAATCTGCCATTAGGGTTTATAGATTTATTATGTTTTTTTCACCTAGTTGTTAGATCTTTTGCAAATGATGTTTTCATTTTAAATCTATAAATTTTTGGCATTGAAATTTTGTTGGAAGGGTTTTGGAGCCAAACGGACCCCATGGTTGCGTCCGAAAGGCCCAAAAACCCTATTTCTATATATTATTTGCCCTATTTTGGTGAAAAATAAATCTGAGGCAATTTTTTTTTATTTGGGGGCCAAATGGCCCCCCACCCATTTTGTTGTACAGTCTGAATTTTTTTATTATTCTATTTTTTAATAAAAAAGAATCATTTTTTATTATTCTATTTTTTAATAAAAAAAAAAAAGTCATTTAATAAAAAACAATCATTTTTTTATTATTCTGTTTTTTAATAAAAAAAATAGTCATTTTTTATTATTTTGTTTTTTAATAAAAAAAATAGTCATTTAATAAAAAAAACAGTCATTTATTATTCTGTTTTTTAATAAAAAAAATAGTCATTTATTTTATTTTAAGACCTAATAGTCATTTTTTTTGCATAAATTGAAATGCATTTTTTATTATTGTATAATGCAACTAGAATCCTTTTATGCAATTTTTAGCAAATTTTTAGTCAAATTGTCAAATAATTTAGACCTTATAGTCATTTTTTTTCTCACATTAACAATGGTTGTTTGTGAGTTTGCTTGTTTTGCAAGGTTATCCAAGTATGTTTTGGAGTATACAAGGCAATTTCGGATCAACTTTTTCACTCTCTTCCCCCTATTTTTATTAATTTCTTCTAATATCTCTCAAGCATTTTCTTGAAGCATAATGTAAATAAATGTAACTTGTATCTCTTATAATGAAAGTAAAAGAGAATGAAAGTGAGAGAGAAAGATAGAGAGAGATAGAGAGTATTTGTGTTTTGCCAATTTTTCATCTCAACTAATCTAACTACTAACTTACTAACTTGTTACTAAACAATCTACTAACCAACTAACTTGCAATTTACTAATTTTCATATTAATCAAGAAGGTTAAAAATGAATCAAATTACTAACCACAACTTTACTATTTGATTAAAACTTACTTAATCTTGCAACACATTTTATATATGCTAAACACCTATTGAATCCAAAAGAATCCGCTCTATCGGTAGCAAGTCCTTTTCGGGTCCTCGTACCCATACCTTTTTGGGTAGCTTGGTTGACCTTGGGTGAGATGAATTGGCAATTCATTAGGCTATAGAAAAACCTTAAAATGAAAACTAACTTGCTAACTTATTGACTATCTAAAATTTAAAAAATGTTTTATGGTTCAATTCAAGTTAGTTTATTTTGTTGCAAGATGATTTTTAAGGTTAGTTACCTTCTTATTGCAAGTTAATCTATTGCAAGTTTATCTTGGTTTATTTCCTTTATTCAATTACAATATGGTTATAGTTGTTTATTGCAATATGGTTATAGTAGTTCATGATGATGTTGATTATCTTTCATGATGATGCTTATCTCTCTTTATGATGCTTAATTTTGATTATCTTTCATGATGTTTATCTTTCATGATGATTATCTTTGATGATTGAAAAGTAGATTACTTGAAAGTTATGTTTTTTTTTATATATGCAAGTATGTTTATCTACTTTCTTATTGCATCATTTATTTCCTTTGTCAATGCATCTTATGTTTTGATTATGTTCACTTTCTAGAATGTTTGATCATGGAATCTCCTTCACACCTAAGCACATCCTTGATGGATCAAATTTTGGAATATGGGAACCAAGGATGAGGGCTGAATTTCAAGCAAGAAATTTATGGCCCATTGTGAATGGAGATGAAGCAATCCCAACCCACGCAAGGGCACTTGAGACATACAACAACAAGAGTCACTTTGCACTTTCCATGATTATCAATAGTGTGAGTGATGAGATATTGCTCACTATAATCCATTGTGATAATGCTAAAGATGCATGGGATTTGCTAAAACAAGTCCATCTAGGGTCCAACACATCAAGGAAATTCACTTTATTGTCCAAAATTCTTAGCACTATTCAAGGTGAAGAAGAAAGTGCCTTGATCTTCCTTTCAAAGATGAAAGACATGAGAACTCAACTATTGGCTTGTAATTGTGATTGAATAAGTGAGAAGATCTTAAGCTTTATAATTTAGAGGAACTTGTTAAGTAAGCTAAATAATTTTGTCACCATTATTGAGACTAGGCTAGAGCAAGAAGAGGATGGCATTCCTCTCAACACTCTTTCACAATTATTGATTCAACATGAAGAGTCTCTTAATAGATACAAAGTGAATGGTCAAGTTTTTAAGGAGAAGAATGTTGCCATGAGTGCCACTAAGGCTTCCTTCAAGAAGAAATACAAGGGAAGGAAAAATCAAAATTTTCAACCCAACAAGCCTAGAGTTGATTTCACTTGCAAATTTTGTGGCAAGAAAGGCCACAAGGAACAAAATTGTTTCAAGAAGAAGAATATTGCAGAAAAGGAAGAGCAAGAAAAGGCTAAGGGACAAGAACCTAAGAAATGGTTTGGCAAGGGAAATAAAAATAACAACAATGTAAAGCAAAATTATAGTAAAATTGTATTTGTTTGTGCCCTCTACTCCATTGAATCATCTACTTCTAATGAATGGGTGTTAGATTCTAGATGCACTAACCATATGTGTTTTGAAAAGGATAAGTTTATGTACTTTCATAAGAACTATTCAGATTTAGTTGTCATTGGTGATAATACTAGACTTCAAGTAGAAGGTGTTGGCAATGTTGGAATTGAAGGGAAATTACTTGATAATGTCCTATATGTGCCTAACCTTAGGAGAAATTTAATTTCAGTTTTTGCAAGTTTCTAGAAGTGGTCACACTATTGAGTTCAATGCAACTTCATGGAGCATTAATAAAGGCATGCTACCAATAATTACAGGTTATGTGAAGAATAATATTTATGTGTTAGGTGATGCTCCTCCTAAAGTGTGTTTGCAAAATAATGTTTCTCCTAGTAGCAATCTTTGGAACTTAAGGTTAGGCCATACAAACTACCAAAATATTCAAATGATGAAGTCCAAAAATTTGGTTGAAGGCTTGCCTAACATTTCACCTATTCATGGTTTGTGTGAAACATGCATCTTAGGCAAGATGAGCAAACAAAATTTTGCAAAGGACAAGTCAACAAGGGCCACACAAATTATTCAACTCATTCATACATATATTATGGGTCCATTACATGTTAGATCACTTGGTGGTGCATCATATATTCTCACCTTTATAGATGATTATTCAAGAATGATCTTTGGGTATCTACTTAAGAATAAATCAGATGGTTTTGAGACATTCAAGGAGTTCAAAGCTTTGGTAGAAAATTAAAAGGGAGCAAAGATAAAAATTATTAGAATTGATAATGGAGAGGAGTACAATAGAAATGATTTCAATGAGTTTTGTTCTTCTCATGGGATCAAAATGGAGTTTACTTGTCCATAAACTCCTCAAAAAAATGGTGTTGTAGAGAGGAAAAATAGGACAATCATGGAGATGGTAAGATGCATGCTTGGTGACCACTTACCTCAATTTCTTTTGGGTGAAGCAGCCAGTACAACAATATACACTCTTAATAGGTGTCCTTTAAAATAAGTTGAGGGGAAGACTCCTTATGAGGTTTGGAATGGTAATAAGCCAAATTTGTCACACTTAAGAGTGTTTGGATGTGATGCATTTTCATATATTCCTTAAAAAAAGATGAAGAAATTGGACAAAAAGTCTCAAAAATGCATCTTTGTTGGCTATGATGCAGAACATAGGGGCTACAGGTTATACTCACCATCTTCATGCATTGTATTTGTTTCAAGAGATTTCAAATTCAATGAATACCTTCTTGAGTTAGAAAAGGGTGGGCCTTGTGTCAAAAGGACCAAAATGTTGGATCATTCTAGGGGTCCTAAAGAGCATAATTCAGTTAGCCAAAGGATAACTAGAAGTATGACCCTTAACATATATCTTCTAGGTAATATAGAGAATGATGATGAGCCTACATCTTACCAAGAAGCTTCACAACACTCTTGTTGGGTTGATGCCATGAAGGTTGATATGGATTCTCTTCTAAAGAATAAAACTTGGGATCTAGTGCCTTATCCTAATAAGAGATATGTTATTGGTAACAAGTGGGTCTATAGAATCAAGTACAATTCTAATGGAGAGATAGAAAAGTATAAGGCCGGATTGGTTGCTAAGGTTTATGCTCAAAAACATGGCATTGACTATGATGAAACCTTTACACCAATTGCCAAAATGCCCACCATTCAGCTTCTCATTGCTATTGCTGCTGCTCAAGGTTGGCAGATTTTTTAGCTTGATGTGAAAAGTGCCTTTCTAAATGGTGACATTGCACCTTTAAGCTTGCTACCCCATTGGAAAAGAGTATGGTAAGTGTTGGGGTTTATAAACCACTCAAGTCCCACAAAAAATTTAATGTGGGATTATTCACAAACACACACACACACAAAAACTACACTAACAAGATAGATAGGTATTAATGTGGAACGGAATTCCAATCATGGAATATGCCACTAGACTTGCATCATCACATTAATCGGTTAGAAAGAAATAGGGCCAGCCCCCCACACACATGATCAAAATCGATGTTAATAGGGGAGCAATCCCACAAAATGAGACCAAGGAATTGCACCTTTAAGCTTGCTACCCCATTGACAAAGAGGATGACAAGTTTTGGGGTTTATAAACCACTCAAGTCCCACAACACAGTTACTAGACTTGCATCATCACATTAACTGGTTAGAAAGCAAGAGGGCCAGCCCCCCACACACATGCCCAAACTCAATGTTAATAGGGGTGAGGAATCCCACAAAATGGGACCAAGGACTTGCACCTTTAAGCCTGCTACCCCATTGGCAAAGAGTATGACAAGTGTTGGGGTTTATAAACCACTCAAGTCCCACAAAATAGTTAATGTGGGATTATTCACAAACACACTCACATAGAAACTATACTAACAAGATAGATAGGTATTAATGTGGAATGAAATTCCAATCATGGAATATGCCACTAGACTTGCATCATCACATTAACTAGTTAGAAAGCAAGAGGGCCAACCCCCCACACATATGCCCAAAATCGATGTTAATAGGGGTGAGGAATCCCACAAAATGGGACCAAGGACTTGCACCTTTAAGCCTGCTACCCCATTGGAAAAGAGTATGGCAAGTGTTGGGGTTTATAAACCACTCAAGTCCCACAACACAATTAATGTGGGATTATTCACAAACACACACACACACACAAACTACACTAACAAGATAGATAGGTATTAACGTGGAATATAATTCCAATCATGGAATATGCCACTAGACTTGCATCATCACATTAACCAATTATAAATCAAGAGGGTCAACCCCCCACACACATGCCCAAACTCGATGTTAATAAGGGTGAGGAATACCACAAAATGGGACTAAGGACTTGCACCTTTAAGCCTGCTACCCCATTGGCAAAGAGTATGGCAAGTGTTGGGGTTTATAAACCACTCAAGTCCCACAACACAATTAATGTGGGATTATTCACAAACACACACACACAAACTACACTAACAAGATAGATAGGTATTAACGTGGAACGGAATTCCAATCATAGAATATGCCACTAGACTTGCATCATCACATTTTCTTACCACAGAAAAAGATAGATTATAGACTATTTAAAAATATATATATACTTCCAAACATTTTCTTCTAGAATTGATGTTTTAGAAATAAAGAAAGAGGATGTCCAGTGTAGAAAAAAACAAGTAGTGGCACTACATGGAACCAACGAAGGAGAAGTTTTATTCGGCAATTTTTAATGGCAGATGGTGACAAAAAAAAATGGTTGGAGTCTAAGATTATATCAGAACTCATAGAGAAGAACTACTCTAATACCACATGATGGAATTTAACGGATAAGTATTATTTTATTCATCAAATCATACAAAGTATCTCTTTGGTGCTTCTAAGACTACCATGTTATCAATACAATAATGAAGACGGAATAAATTTGGTGGAAGTAGTCCCTAAGACAAAATTAATAACCATCATGTTTCTAATAATATGATGGTACAAATCTCGAGCAAAAACACAATAACGAAGAAGACGAAATAGGTTTGGTGGAAGTATCCCTTAAGACTAAATAACCACCATGCTTCTAAGACAATGACAGTACGAATCTCAAACGACCGGTGGTCCCCTTCATACTAGGTCAAAAATATAAAATGAAATAGGTTTGATGAAAACAACCCCTATGATTTAAACCTTGTGCTTGTCAATTAATAAAAATAGTGCGATTGTCACCAACTCTCCTATATAACTACAAAAAAGACCACCATATCTCTTCATATTCGACTTATTCAAAAATAAAACATAAATAATATAATAATAATGTCTAGCAAAATATAAATTAAGTAGGAACAAACAAATAAAAGTGTTTTAACTTACTTTTATTTTTGTTATCGACTAAATTATGCTTATCTTTGTCTTTATACACCAGAATTCCCATTAACAACACTTGATTTTCCAAGTCCATAGGTTTAGGTTGATTGGTAAGTTGGGGCACTTACCGAGAGGAGACCTAGGTTCCAATCCCATGGGTATGCCCATGCATAGCTAGTAGCCTAGGTTCCAATCCCACGGGCATGCCCATGCATAGCCAATAGCTCGATCTAACTCCTTTGCGTGTTGCATCTGACTAATGATGGTGATTTATTTCCTTTTTTTTTTGACAGTCTCTTTTATGCTATGTTTTGAACTAGACTGACAAAGACGGTGTGAACCCTATGCATATAGCGGTCTCCATTTCACACCGGGTTACCATTAATGAGACGATGGGTGTGTTGGTAGTAGTTTGAACTATACCAGCTACACTGGTAGTTACTAAAAATTGTGATTGTAACCAATTCATCTATGTAACAAAAGGAACCACTTGATTTTCCAAAGATCCCCATTTTCTTGGGAACAAAGAAAATAGTTATTATGTACTTTTAAGTTTTCATATAAATTATTAGGTGGATTGGTAAGTTCGGGTGCTTACCGAGAGGACCCCTAGGTTCCAATCCCATGAGCATGCCCATGCATAGCCAGTAGCCTAATCTGACTCCTCTGCATGTTGCACCTGACTGATGATGATGATATATTTCCTTGCTTATCTGATGGTCCCTTTCATGCCACGTGTTGAACCAGACTAACAAAGACGGTGTGAACCCTGTGTATCCTGCGGTCTCCATATCACATTGGTTTACCATTAACGAGATGGTGGGTGTGTTGGAAGTAGTTTGAACCATGCTAGCTACATTGGTAGTTACTAAAAATTGTGATTATAACCAATTCATCTATATAACCATGCATAGCCAGTAGCCCGATCCGACTCCTCTGCGTGTTGCACCTGACTGATGACGACGATCTATTTCCTGCTTATCCGACGGTCCCTTTCATGCCACGTGTTGAACCAGACTGACAAAGACGATGTGAACCCTGTGTGTCCTGTGGTCTCATATCACATCGGGTTACCATTAATGAGATGATGGGTGTGTTGGAAGTAGTTTGAACCATGCCAGCTACACTGGCAGTTACTAAAAATTGTGATTAACCAATTCATCTATATAACAAAAAAACACTTGATTTTCCAAAGCTCTCGATTTTCTTGGGAACAAAAAAAAATAGTTATTATGTACTTTTTAAGTTTTCATATAAATGATTACTAACTATAAGATTTAATTAAATTAATAAATAATTTTTTTATAATTAAATAAAATTAAATACATATAATTTATATAAAATAAAAACTATTAAAATTGAATAGATAAAAATTTTAAGAACTAAAATGTTTAAAATATTATTATATTATTTATAATAAAATAATAGTTAATATTTTTTGGTTGATTATCTAATATTAAAATAGATCCACTTCATAATATACTATGACATAGTAATATTAAAACAATCTTCTTTATAATTATACATATATCATCTAATAAAATTTGGATCATTTCTTTCTAAAAGTTTATATATTTTCCTCAATGAGTTTACAAATGTTTTTATGAGGGGTTATAGTTCCTCATACTAAGTGGAATTTTTTTATTTAATACATATATTTTATATAAAATAAAAACTAAGTTCAAGTGTAATGAATGTTTGCTCTAGAGATTTAGGGTTTGTCGTCCTCTTCTTGTCCCGCCGCCACCTTTGTTGGCCTTTGTACAACTGTTTTTTTCTCAGTTTCCTGCATTTAAGTCCCATTAACACCACCTTGTGCGGTGTTTACCTACCTTTTTATGGTCGTCATTGTTCACTCAGCTTCAGTTGATGTTGGAGCTGCTGAAGTACCCAATGGCGCCCGGGAAACGTCCTCGCAAGTTTGTTCCGAAAGTCTTCCACGAGGTAAGGGTTTTGTCCCTGAGATTCTTCTTTCGGTTGATGATTTTCAAAAAGCATGTACCTGGTATGAGCAAACTCATTTGGTTGGTTACTTTCTTGGTCGTATTCCAAATGATACCCTGGTCCGCAATTGGGTCCAGCATGTCTGGCATCCTCATGGTATTATTGTTGAAAATATTCAGAATTTGACAAAAGGTTTTTTCTTATTCCATTTTGTTGATCCCACTCTTGCTGAAAAGACTTTAAACAAAGGTCCTTGGACTGTTCGCAGTTCTCTGCTTATTTTGCAACCCTATCGCCATTCTTTTACAGTTTTTGATGAAACTTCTCTGGAAGTTCCAGTGTGGGTGGAGTTTTCGGGTTTGCCTCTTCCATTATGGCCTTTTCTACAATCTTTAGCCGCTCCTTTGGGTACTTTTGTGTGTCTTGAGCCTGAGCGATTTTTCAGTCCTCGCCCCTCTCGACGTGTGTGTATCAAAGTTGACTTGAAAAAGGACATGCATGAGTTTATTGATATCAAGTGTGGGGAAAATACTCTTCGCCAATGAGTTGTGTATATCAATTTACCAAACACCTATTTTCGTTGTCAATCTACGACTCATAAGATTAAATATTGCCCTCTTATGGTTGGTAAGTTCAATTCGCATGCCACGCCTTCTTCTCCTGCTCCACCACCTTCTGTGTCTAGGGGTCAAGCTGAATGGGTGGTGGTGAATAATAGAAAATCTCGTACTCCCAAACCCCCAGTTGCCAGTTCTGAGGTTGTCCTTCCTAAACCTTCTGTCCCCTCTAAACCTCTTGTCCCCTCTAAACCTTCTGTCCCTTCTGACCCTTTTGTCCCTGCCATGCATGACCAGCAAGTTTCCCCCCTCTCCTGCCTTCCCCTTCTACTTCGGATTCCTTTGCCTCTGTTGTCGCTCAAGCTCCTCCTACTCATATTCCTCCCTCCTCTTCCTCTGTTGTCACAGATTCTGTTGTTGCGGTTTCTACCATTTCCAAATTTTGTCGATCCCGTAGCCCTACGCGGGGGGGATGGATTTTTTGTTTGAAAAACGATGTCAGTTGGATGAAACTAGTCGTCCCTCTTCCAAAATTCCATTGCACAGTGGTCGGTTCTCTAATTCGTATGCCTCTTTGGGTCATCTTGGAGATACTGAGATTGTTGAGGTCGACATGCACCTCAATCGATCCCAATGATTTTTTTCTCCTGGAATGTTCGCGGGTTAACGGACCCAGTCAAAAAATATGTGGTCCGTGATGAACTTTCTCGTTCTGTTTCTTTGTTTGGTCCTCTTGATTTTGTCTGTTTGCAAGAGGTCAAGATTTTTGACTTTCTTCTTCAATGTACCTATAATTTTTTATGGTCGCGTGGTGGGTTTCATGTTACCAATCATCCTTCTGGGAAAGGTGGTGTTGTTACCTTTATTGCTTCTAAATGGTGGAATCATGTTGTTTCTTGGGGCTCGGACCCCTCCCATCAAGTTGTTTGGTCTCTGCTAGAAATTCATGGCAAACCATTTGGAATTGTTAATATCTATGCTTCCAATGATGCTTCTGAACGTACTGCTCTCTGGCGTTGGCTTGCTTTTTCATTACCGCCTGCTCTCTAGGTTTTATGTGGTGACTTTAATATGATTGAGAAACCTTGCGATAAGATTGGATAGCTTCCAATGCGTTGGCCTATTGGTGAACACGAAGCATGGTTCTTTATGAAAAACAAGCTTGGTGTTTCTGACCCTCACTCTTGTTTTTCCCCTATTGCTTTTTCTGACTCTGCCTGGTATACCTGGTCTAATTTTCAATCAGGCTTCGCGAGAATCTTGAAGCGGTTAGATAGAGCCATGCTTACTAAAAATGATACTTTTTGTTTCCAGTGGCTGACCTCTTCTTCTCTGTATGTGCACACTCTTGCTGATACGACTTTATCTGATCATGCTCCCATTGTTTTTAGCATCAACCCTATTATTCAGCAGCCTCGTCAGTTTCCTCATCAGTTTTATTTCAATGTTTCTTTCCTTCAACACTCTTATATGAAAGCTCATATTGTTCATTGTTGGAATCTTCTTCCTCAGCCTTCTGGACGTCTTGGTTGGATCTCCTGGTGGAATCATGCCATCTCCCGTACTACTTCCTTGTTACGCTCTCTTGGTGTTGAGGTTGCTAAAAGACGTCGAATTGCCACTACTGCTCTTAAGCAAGAGTTACACAAAGCCTCTACTCATCTTGAAGCTTGTCCTTTTAGCTCTGTTTTACAAGCTCAAGTAGCTTCCCTTCGTCATGAAATCAAAAAAGTTGATTTGTATGAAGCCAAAGGAGCTCAGTTGTGGGCTAGATTGCATTGGCTGCAAATTGGGGACAAGGTCTCTAAAGAATTTTTAAACGCCTCCGGTCACCTTCTCCAACTCTTCAGATTTTTGCTCTTCAGGTTGATGGTCAGCGACTCACTTCTCTCCCTGATATATGTGCAGCCTTTGTCAGTCATTATCAACATGTGTTTGCTTCCCAGCCTCTCTCAGATGCTCGCCAACAAGCTTTAGCAGAATGTCAAGCTGTCATTCCTGTTAAGGTTTCTCCCTCCCAACGGGTATTTTGTGAAACTCCTTTGTCTCTTGCTGATTTGACTCAGGCTTTATCTGTCATGACAAATGAGAAAGCTCCTGGTTTAGATGGCTTTCCCTATGAATTTTATAAATAATTTTAGGATTTTTTGGGTCCCGATCTTCTTAAAGTTTATCAAGAAGCTCTGCATACTGGTTCTTTAGGTCCTCTCTTGAATCGAGGTAATATCAAGCTGATTCCTAAAGTTGGTGATCCTGAACTTATTACTAGTTGGCGTCCTATTACTTTGCTAAATGTCAGTTATAAAATCATTCGTCAGTGAATATGCTTTTTCAAGATGCTTCTGTTGTTATTACCCTAAATGGTTGTAGATCTGAGGCCTTTGGATTGTTTAGATCTGTTCGACAGGGTTGTCCTCTTGCTCCTTCCCTTTATATTTTAGCAGCTGAGGCTTTTGGGTATTTACTGGCTTCAAAAGTGGCTCATGGCTCTATTCGTGGTCTTGCTTTACCTGCTTCCTCTTCTCAGTTGGTTCATGGCCATTTTGCTGATGACTCTTTTTTAACCCTTTTTGAAGATGAACAATCCTTGTCTACAACTCTTTATTGCCTTGACACTTTTTGTCTAGCTTCTGGGTCAAGTATTCAATGGAATAAAACTTCTTGCTTTAGGCAATCTAGGAAGCCTATGCCTCTTTGGCTTTCTCACTATCCGTGGCGTTGGATTCAATCTGGTGAAATGTTCAAGTTTTTAGGTATTCCTTTCGCATTTCACAGCACCCCTGCTCAACTATGGCAGTATGTCATTCAAAAAGTGGAGAAGAAATTGTCCTTTTGGATCACTAAACAACTTTCTCTGGCAGGCAAATTTTAGGTCTGTTCCAAGATTCTTGCTACCACTCATGTGTATTTTTCTTCCTGTTGGCTTCCTTCGAAGGCTTGCTATTTGCAATTGGAAATATTATTGAGGGATTTTTTATGGTCATCTACTTCTCATGCAAAAGGATTTCACCGAGTTGCTTGGGATTTTTGTTGCCTTCCCAAACTTTCTGGTGGTCTGGGCCTTTTGGATTGTCATCGACAGGGAATTGCTTTATGTGCAAAATGGATTGTGCGAGCTCTTGATGGCTTCGAAGCCTGGAAAATTCTTCTTAGACATTGCATTTTGTCTGGTCTCCCCTTGGGCAAAAGGGTATGGCACGGTTTGAATTTGCCTACTCTTCTCACTGCCCCTGTTCCTATTAAAATCACAGGTTCCTTTGTTGTTAAAAGTATCTGGAAGGCCTGGGAGTCTCTCAAACCATGGCTTATTTGGAAAGGTGCAGGAAAAAAAATGGTGTTTCTGTTTCTTCAATCAGTGTTTGGTGGTCCCCTGTTATCAGAATTCAGTCTTTACCCCTGGCCCAAGTTCAGTGGGTTCATGCTCAATGATTTTACAGAAAAGGAATTAACTCTATCTCTGATTTTTTATCCTTCTCCACCAGAGACTGGATTCCTTGGGATGCTTTTAAAAGATTTTATCAGCTTAAGCAGGATGATCAAAGTACTTATGAGGTTGTGGTTTTTAATACTCCATTCTCTTTGTGGCCCAAAATTTTTAAGCACTTTCAGAAAGCTTGGTGGACTGATTGGTGTTGGCCTCAACATAAATCCATGTTGTAGTATAAAGCCCATTTGGGTTATTCTTGGCTTTCTCCTCATCTTCCTATGGCTGCTATTTTAAATGCTCGTTGGGATCTTCTTTCTCCTCCTTCTATTTGGCGAACTCGGTTCAAAATGGTTTGGGCTCCATATATTGAACCTAAACAATCCTTTTTTGCCTAGAGTTTACTCATGCAAGGCCTTCCTCTGGGACATAGACTTCACTATCTTGGCATTGAACATCCTTCCTGTTATTTTTGTGGTGCATTGGAGGATTGTCTTCATGTATTTTGGTCTTGCCCCAAGGCTCGTTCTGCATGGACCTGGATTGAATCTTTTTTTCGACCCTTCATTCCCTCTCCTTTTTCTTGGCAGCAAATCCTTCTTGGTGATTCACCTTCATTTTTTGAACCTTTGCTGGAAGTCTGGAACATCTTCCGTATTAGCATTCTTTTTCATATTTGGAAGTCCAGAAACAGGATTGCTTTTTCTCATGATACTAGTTCACGGATTTTTTCCCTGGTTGATCAATATGCAGTGTTTTATGATTCTTGGCTATAGATTTTTGTACAGGTGGAGAAGGTTCATGTGGAGATTCAACATCTTCGTAGTCTTATTGACTACTGGGGCAATGCACCATGCACTGTTAGTCACCTTCCAACGGATCCTCCATCACGAGGTCGATCCCGCTCTCGCTCTCACTCTTGTCGCACTCCCTCCTCTCCCAATCGTTGGTCCCCTTCTCGGCAAGAGCGCCTTTGCACCCATGGCGTATCTATGGTAGATTCTTCCAGACAACTTCATAGATGGGATGTTCGTCCTCCTGCTCCTTCCCCACCCCTTGTGACTGGTTGGGGGGATGAAATTCCTGCAGTATCTACTCCCCCTTCTGGTTCAGGATGGGGAGATCCTATTCACAGTGCATTCGCTTCTGCTTTCGATTGGGATATTGGGCCTCCTGGTATTGATGTGCAGCCCAGTGCTGCTGGTTGGGGAGATAACATTTCTGTTGTACCCACTCGCACTGTTCCTGTTTTTGGATCTGGTTGGGATATTGGGCCTGATCCTGGTATTGATGCGTAGCTCTGTGCTACTGCCTGGCCTCTTTCCAACGCCAAATAATATTGTGTGCATTTAATTGAGGCAGATGTGCCTCCACTTCTTGTTCTTTTTGCCTGCCTCTATGTGGTTCTCCTTTGTTTCCACGAAGTTTTGTTAGTTATGGGCTCGTGGTCTTTCGTTTTTGTTGCCTTGGTTTTTTGATATCTCCTAACCCTAGGGGTTAGTTTGACAACATACTGGGGTGTGATCTTTTCCACCCATTTTTTGATGTAAAAAGGCCTAATTATTCTTTAATGAAATTTCTCTGCCCTTTTTCATTAAAAAAAATAAAAATAAAAAAATAAAAACTATTAAAATTGAATAGATAAAAATTTTAAGAACTAAAATGTTTAAAATATTATTATATTATTTATAATAAAATAATAGTTAATATTTATTTGGTTGATTATATAATATTAAAATAGATTCACTTCATAATATACTGTGACATAGTAATATTAAAACAATGTTCTTGATAATTATACATATATCATCTAATAAAATTTGGATGATTTATTTTTAAAAGTTTATATATTTTCCTCAATGAGTTTACACATGTTTTTATGAGGGGTGATAGTTCCTCATAATAAGTGGAGTTTGAAACTTGGACCTCTCAAAGAGAGACTAAAGCCCTTACCATTGTAATAAACTTGCAACTTAGAAATCTATATATTTAATAAACTTATACCATTTAATAATAATTGTTGATATTTTAAATTTAAATAATTTTTTTATTTTTTTAATAAATTTCAAAAAATTAAACTTATTATAATATACAATTTTTTTTAATACAATTAATATTATATTTATTTTCAACCAATTATAAGATAAGCATACACTTATATATAAATTATTTTAACCATTTAAATTTTGTAAAAGATAATTTCTTTTCTTTGAATAAATACATTATTAAAAAAACCTTTAAACAATTTTATAATATATAAATAATAAATTTAAATATAATAATTAAAAAGTAAACTAATATTTTTATGTTATAATTTGTTTTTCAAGTTTTTTATTGATATTCTGATATAAATTAAAATATAATTTGCTAACCTAAAACCAATCAATGATAATATTTTTATGAAATTATATCTTAAATATATAATTTCAATTTGAGAAAGATTATAGAATTTATTATTTGGAAATCCAACAATTAACTGCACTTGTTAGAAAGTATGTTACATTCTTTTGTGTGAATTGTATTTTGTATAGGCGTTCTACATTATGGCTCTTCTAGAGATTTAAAAAAAAAAAAAAACTCAAATACTTCTTTTGCCTGCTACTGCTGAGATGAATTGTTCTAAAAGTGCCATCCCTTCGTGACCCAAAAATACACCCACAAACATTTCCAGAAATCATATATTTTCTGCCACCTCTGTTCTTTGTCCTCACAGTGCTGGAGTTGGCATGCTACTTTTGCTGCTGCAATTCCTCTGTACTGACAAACTTATCTGACTGCCCGCACAAAAATGAGCATAATCTGCAACACCATACTAATCAGGACAAGACACTTCAGCAACTTATCCTCCGGAATGTGCAGCAACAAATTAGGATCAACAAAGTACGCTTTAAGGACACTACTTATTCCCTCCATACTTGTTAAAAATGAAAGGGAAGCACAGATAAAACAAAAAAGAGCACTATGGAAGAGAAAGCCCACCCACACACAGGAATTGCACTACCAGAAAACAGAGCACGGAATAGCTGTTGTCGCGCTTCAAATTTATAGATCTCATTGAAGCTTCTGTAATACGGGGAGTGTCGAGCAAGTGATTCCAATTTCCACAAAGTAAAAATGCCATGAAATCAAATTCAAAGGAAGGTTGGTAACAGAAGCAACGAATCGGAGGATGCTGAGAGAGTGGATTGTCTTATAAATATTTAATGAATATTAGATCATTGATTATTTAAATAAGCCCGATAGTAAGCGTTTTTATAACAATATATCAAGTAAGGATACAGTTTAAAAGGGCGAGGCAGTTGGCTTGGACCTTATGCCAACTTATTAGAAAAGACTCAAGTTTTTAAAGGTAACAATGACGATTGTTTGGTCGACTAGGCTAATCAATAAAACAGCACATTAAATTCTTTAACAGTACTTCCGAGTATTCAAGATGAAAGCATGAGATTCCGGAAATAAAAGGAAAATTGTAGCTATGCAATATAAGGCAAAATATAACGCTTTAATCCTATGCCTGAAACAAAGAAAGAGATAAATTGGAAATGAAAGAAAGATGTATTAAAGCACAGCCCTCTTTATTCAATTTTCTTATCCTCGGTTACATAGACGTCTCCTCCCTTTTTAGGGGCTAGGAGCGTTAAATAGATCTTTGTTACAATTGTGACTTAGTCTTCCTCCTTCCGCATGCCCACATGCAAAATGGGCGGGCCAAAGTGTTGCCGCCGCTTCTGCTGGTGAATCCTTGCTTGCTGCTGTTTCTTCCTGTATTCAAAGAAACAATAAACTATTTAGTAGCACCTGCAACAAGATGACAGAACGTTTGACTGTAGAAATAAATAAGAGATGCGTTAAACAAGATTGATTACGTCGGTAAACAGCATAACTCTAAGCAAACCTGCAACTTTTACAGAGAACAGAAAACTTTACCCTAGGCTGCTGCCAGTGATACAGTCAGTGAATCCGATCTCTGTTACCTGCAGATTAGTCTTTCATTGCATCGCCGAATATATATTCGATAACTGTCTTATGATATATGTATTCGAACACTCTTGATGGAAAGATATATACCCGAACATAAAAACGTAAACTATTTTAAATACTTTTAATGGCAAGATGTATTCGAAAACAACATATATTAATTTAACGCAGAACTTGCGTGGGATGCCCAAGCGGGCCGCCCCGTTAAAGCTTGGTTTCGACGCCAATCCACTAAGGAAGGGCCCAAAATCTCTCAGGTTGTGATGTCGTCGAATTGAAGGAATATTGTTGTCCACTGTCGGGTTCTAAGGTTCATATCCACGCTTCCAAAAACCCCTCACTAACCTCTCGTACGAAAGAGATCAAGAGTGTAAAAGAAATGAATCCTACAAGAAGCAATCGGGTCTCTGGATGAGCAGCACTTCGTTGTGTTTTGAAAATGCTTCTTCACCTCTTTTGCTGGGCGGGAAAGCTCCCTGTTTTATAGACCCACGGGGTCTCTTTAAAAGGGTATGCAGTGATGCCACGTGGCGGCCATGCCTTCTTGGGAGGTAGGAAAGTCCTCCACGACTTGGGCTTCCATGACTGCCCCTGCGATAGTCTTCCAATGGCCAACCTACCCACCTACGCACGCATGCAAGGCAGGAGCCATAAATGACTGTCTTCGGCTGCCACTTGTCATTAAGTCGTTTTAATGCCTGCCTTTGATTGGTCGACGCCTGCCTCTGATTGGTCGACGCCTGCCTCTGATTGGTCGATGCCTGTCTCTGATTGGTTATGGTGCTGCATTTGAATGTTTAAGTCCACCTTGGAGCTCCGAAGTGTCACGATATCGTGACGTCGTGATATCGCGACACTTCGGCCAAGGCTCTGCCTTGGGCGCCGAAGTGTCGCGATATCGCGACGTCGATATCGTGACACTTCGGCCAAGGCTCTGCCTTGGGCGTCGAAGTGTCACGAAATCGTGACACTTCGCCCAAGGCTCAGCCTTGGGCACCGAAGTGTCGCGATATCGTGACACTTCGGCCAAGGCTTTGCTTTGGGGCCGAAGTGTCGCGATATCGCGACGTCGCGATATCGTGACACTTCAGCAAGGCCTTCTTTTGATTAAGGCTTGCTTTTAATTAAGGCTTGCTTTTGCTTAAGGCTTGTTTAAAGTTTGCTTTTGCTTGATTAAGGCTTGTTTGAAGTTTGCTTTTGCTTGCTTAAGGCTTGTTTTAGATTAAGGCTTGTTAAAACGACCATCTTTGTTCTGCTCACTTTTCGACCTTCTAAACTGCTATGTGAGTGGCTAGGACCACTGTTTGACCTCTGAGGGCTGCCCTGAAAGCTGTGTATGTCAATGCGATCAGTGTTTGTAGTCACTTAATCGGATTGGTGCTATTTTGGTGTCTACAGATGCCCCTTTTTGGGAAGCGCTACGGGTGATGCAGATCTTGAGCAAAAATAGATGACCAAAGCACTAATGATTAGGGTTTCTTGGTAACCTAACCAACTTTTGATGCCCCAAGTATGGAAAGGGCATGCATTCTTGAATCCTTGCTTCCGACGAGCTAAGGAATTTGATTTCAAGTGTTAACCTATTTTGGTGAGGTGTGACTTGAGCTTGGACATTGATCAGTCATGATTAGGCAAAGGGCGTAACCTTTTGTCCACAGGGGGAACCTTGTGTTCATGCTTCGGGAATGCCAAGTGTTTGATCAATTTAATGATTGCTTGTTTACTTGCCCCAAGCAGGAGCGTGATTGTCTTTGTCAATGATTCTTTGAATGCATGCCATTGCCTTGATTGGGTGTGTGCTTGTTGATTGGTGACTAAGTGTGACTACCCCCTCAAGCGACGAATCGATGAGGGAATGACCTTCGTGAGAAAAGTGACGAGTCGCTTGACCCAAGATGACTTAGGTTAGGGTGCCTTTAGATGTTTTACCGTTTAAGCACGTGCAATTTCCCGACATTTGGACCTATTTTTGGTGGGTGCTAACCCTTTTGGTGATGCCATAATGGGGTGAAATTATCAAAAACCCGTCTTCCCGTGGAGCGGTCCGGCTATGGTAGCCTTCTTGGGGAAGTAGGAGAGTGACAATTTGAGCCCCGACATCGATTTTTTTATGCCAAGAGGTTAAGTGCAAGAGCACTTGTGTCTGGCAATGCTTATTGCTATGGTTTTTGTGTTGCATTTTTGTGATGTTTTTGTTGCTTTGATTTTCTTTCTTTGTGTATATGTCATGATATTATGGTATGCATAATGATTGATGTTGATGGATGCATGCTACTTTATATTGATGGATGCATATGGTTGAAGGTTGTTGTTGTTGTTTTTTTGTGGTGCTTGTTGTGATAAATGCAAATGTATGTGATATGCAGAAATGAAATGGATGGATGGACTTTGTGGTGTTTGGCTATGGCACCATAGACTGTTTAGAACTCTATTATTTTGTCTTTTAGGCGATTGTTGTGATGCATGACTTTGTATGTATACATGTGGTTTTTCTTTTTTTGTATTTTCTGATGGTATTGTAAGGATGAAAAGTAGCGCAGTTGGTTTAGAAATGTAGCTAAGGTTTTTTGAGACTCAGACGGTTTTAACTTACTAGCCATGACTGTACTTTATCTTACAAGACTTTTGAACAAGGTATGAATCGGACTTGTTTTTGACCAAGTTATTTCACATCCCTGTGTGTGCAATTGAGTTCATTTATGTGGTATTTGTCAGGATACCGCCAGTGCCAGATGGGCTTTCAACCGAACCTGTACTGAGGATCACCTAATTAGCTCCACTAACTCCTTTGTTGTATTTAGTTAGATTAATCTACGGTGTTATCCAGGATACCATAAGCTAGCTCATCCACATGCAAATATTGATCTGTACACAAGTTAATGTGATAGATATATCGTCATGCGAGAAGTTTACCGCCAGTGACCGATAGGCTATCAACCAAACCGGTACTGAGGCTTGCCTCATGACCTGTTAGAATGCTGAGAGTTCCAGGGATTCAAGTTCAACTCCCTTTTTTTCTTCAATTGTATTGGGATACTTGCTCGTTTGTAGTGATAAGATCACTGTTTATTTTGATTTGTTTTTCTTTTGAGCAAGGGATTGGAGTGACGATAATCACTATTGTTTGTGCCTTTTGATGTGTGCACTGTAGGATGTCAAATTTTGATGTTTTGACTTTTTGCAAATTTTTGATGTTTTGCAACTATTGAGAACTAGGGATTCTTAGGGAATTGGGTAGGGAGGATGCTTGTCCTTTTGCCAACTCTCAGCATTCTTGGGGTCATTCGCACGGGGGGATGAGCAAGATAACCGTTTCGCTTGTGGTGACCTGGATTACTGTGCAGGTTTCATCTTTCGTTCACACAACTTGGGAATTTTTATGTGTTTTAATTTGTGTTGGGATGTTACGTAACAAGGTGTATTTCAAGTGTAACTCTACCTTCGTAAAATCTGTTTGACTTGATACATTACATGGCTAAAGAGCAAAATGATGACTGAATCACGAAAACTCTTGATACATTAAAAGACCACTGACTCTAGTGTGGTAAAAACAATGCATGGTGTTTTTGTTGTTTTTGTAAAATGGAACAGTGTGGAACAAGATGGACTAGCAGAGCAATTACAGCCTATGGTGCCTTTGACCTATACGACCACAAATATGCGATGTATGGATGCAATGCTTTAATGCATCTATGTATTTTTGTATTTTTGATGGATTGATTTTTGTGAATATGAAGATGAAGTGCGAGAAGAACTCTCTATTGATGGATTTGAGTATGCCTAGAAATGAGATGCAAATTTTTGTTGTTTTTGATGATTTTTGTTGTTTTTGAATTTTCTTGATTTTTGACCAAGCGATTGTGGAAATCCTTGGAGCATTTTGGGATTGACCAAGCGATTGCAAGAATCCTTGGAGCCTTTTGGGATTGACCAAGCGATTGCAAGAATCCTTGGAGCCTTTTGGGATTGACCAAGCGATTTCAAGAATCCTTGGAGCCTTTTGGGATTGACCAAGCGATTGCAAGAATCCTTGGAGCCTTTTGGGATTGACCAAGATTGAGTGAAATCCTTGGAGCATTTTTGGGATTTGGCTCTCTTAGATATGAAATGGTCGCAAATGACTGATATTCAAGGGTTCTTTTTCCTTGATACCATCAAGAGAAGCTAGCCGGTATGTCTCGGGTCCTATTTTGCTATCAATGACATATGGACCTAACCAATTTGCCACAAACTTGTCCCTTAGGTGGGATGGCAAACTAGAATTTTGTTGGTTTTCCTTCAAAACCAAATCACCAACCCGAAAGTCCCTCAGGTGAACTTTCATGTTGTAAGCTTTCTTAAGTCGCTCTTGATAAATACGTAAATGCTCGAGAGCATTAACGCGTCGTTCGTCAAGCAACGTAAGCTGGTCTAACCGGGCCTGCCATGCAGAGTCATCATCGATGAACTCTTGCATTGATATGCACAGGGAAGGAATCTCCAACTCTAGAGGCATGACTGCCTCGGAGCCATACACAAGCGAAAATGGAGTGGCCCCAGTGGGTGTCCGAATGCTAGTGCGATAGGCCCATAGGGCAAGTGGGATTTGAATGTGCCAATCCTTATGACTGTCTGCGATGGTCTTTTTAAGGATGGCAACTAGCATTTTGTTTGACGCTTATGCTTGCCCATTCGCCTGCGGATAATAGGGTGTCGAAAAGCTGTGCTGAATCTTGTACTTTGTGGTCAAAGCACGCACGTCTTTGTTCTTGAAAGGCGTCCCATTATCCGAGACTATTTTGGATGGAATACCAAAATGACATATGATGTTATGCAAAATGAACTCCACAATGCGGGGTCCTGTCGTAGAGGTAAGCGGAATTGCTTCCACCCACTTGGTAAAATACTACTGTGGCCGTTATGATAAACGTGTGACGGCTTGACGATGTAGGGGAGATCTTTCCAATTAGATCGAAGCCCCACTACGAGAACGGCCAAGCAGACTGGACTATCTGCAAGGCTTGAGAAGGTACGTGCATCAAATTGGCATGATGTTGACACTTCACGCACTTCTTGACATAGGTGCAACAATCTCGCTCTAAAGATGGCCAATAATAGCCCATGCGAAGAATGCGCTTTGCAATGGCCATACCACTGAAGTGGCCACCACATGTACCATCGTGCGCTTGGGCGACTGCCCAAGTGGACTCTTGCTGGTCCAAGCAACGAAGGAGGATTCCTTCATAGCTACGACGATACAAAATGTCTCCTATCAAGACATACTTAGCCGCTTTCTGCTTGAGTGCTCGTTTTGCGGCATGAGTCAATCCAAGTGGGAGATTACCTAACTTGAGGTAGTCTCTGATGGGTAAATACCAGTCTTGTTGATCAGAAACCTCGACAGTATGAACAACCAATCCCTCTTGAAGTTCATCCCTAGCAAACGTTGAATGGGATAGAACCTGTAAGAATAGCATTGTGTTGCTATTAATGGGAGTAGGGGAGAACAAGGACCCCCAGTTGGCACGTTTCAGACGATCTCGGATTCGAGAGAACTTATCCGAGGATGGTTCAATCTGGATCATGTGGATTCCTGGCGTCAAGTCTGAGCTTGCACGCTCCATCACGGATTGCGATAAGGTTTTGACTTGAATGGTTGTCATATCACCGAAAAGGTCTTGCGAAATTAGTGACCCCAAGGAGGCCATTGTGTCCGCAAAATGATTCGATGATCGAGGGAGTGCCTCGATGTCATACCACTCAAGTTTTGCCAGGAATTTGTCCACGAGGGCTTTATAAGCCTGTAGGACTGGGCATTTGCATTGATATACCCCTTTGACTTGATTGACTATTAACAGCGAATCACCAAAGATATTCAGTCGTTTGATGTTCATGGCGATTGCTTGTCTGAAGACCTAGGAGCAAGGCTTCATACTCTGCATTATTGTTGGTGCACGGGAAGTTTAATTTAAATGACAGGGGCATTGGAGCACCCTGTGGTGTGAAGAATACAATTACCGTGCCACCACCTTGCTCACATTTAGAACCATCAAGGAATAGGGTTATGTCGGCTTGTGACTCGGGCTCATCAGAATCTGGCGATTATGAGACATGGAAGACCCCATCATCGGGTAGTTCTATGACCAGAGGCTGATCGTCTTCAAGAGGAGCCTCTGCTAGTTGATCGGCTATGACTTGTCCTTTGATAGATTTTTGTCCAATAAACTCTATGTCAAATTCCGTCAACAACATGATCCATTTCGCCGTGCGACTACTATGATAAGTACGACTCATCATGTATCGCAATGGATTCTCCTTAGACACAACATACGTAGTGTTGCTCGGCATGTAGTGGCGTAGCTTTTTGGTAGCAAACACCACTTGCCAAGCAGAGTTTCTCAACGTATGCATAGTTAAGTTCATAACCGACCGGGGTGCGGCTAAGATAGTAAGTAGCCTGTTCCTTGTGAAGTTCATTCTTACGGGCTAGCATGGCGCCCGGTGCCACCTCGATGGTTGAGATGTATAAGTAGAATGACACTCCTGGTCTAGGTGGTGCCAATACGGTGGCGAAACCAGGTATTGTTTGATCTCGTCAAAGGCTGATGGCACTCGTCATCCCAATGAAATGTAACCCCCTTGTGCAATAATTTGTTCATGGGTCGGCACTTGTCGGATAATTGCGCTATGAAGCGTTTAATCGACGCGACCTTTCCTTACGGACTTCGAGGCTGCTTGATTGTAGTTGGGGGAACCATTTCAAGGATTGCCTTGACTTTCTTTGGGTCCACCTCGATGCCTCGCTTTGAGACTATGAAACCCAAGAGTTTTCCAGATGTGACGCCAAAGACGCACTTCTTGGGGTTTAGTCTAACTTTATGCTCCATGAGGCGATCGAGGATCTTGCTTAAGTCATCGATATGATTTGAGCGCAAGAGAGACTTGGCTAACAAATCATCCATGTAATCTTCCAAAGTTTTGTGCATGTAATCATGGAAGATATATGTCATGGCACGTTGGTAGGTAGCGCCAGCATTTTTAAGGCCAAAAGGCATGACCTTATAACAAAATGTCCCCCAAGGCGTTGTGAACGCCGTTTTTAGTTGGTCTTCGGGATTGATACGAATTTGATTGTATCCTGAGAAACCATCCATTAGGGAGAGCATTTCGTGACCTGTTGTAGCGTCTACCAACGCGTCGATGCTCGGCAAGGGGAAATCATCCTTAGGACTCGCTTTGTTTAGATCTCAAAAATCGGTGCATATGCGAATCCTCCCGTCGGGCTTCTTGACGGGAACCATGTTGGACGGCCATGGCGGATAATCCACGCAGATGACAAACTGTGCATCCAACAGCTTTTGCAATTCGTCTTTGACCATTAAGGCCATTGTTGGGTGCATCTTACGTAGTTTTTGCTTTACAGGCTTGATTGTCGGATCAAGCGTTAAATTATGCGTGACTAGCTACGGGTCTAGTCCTGGCATATCTTTGTACGACCATGCAAAAACCTCCTTCTTCTCTTTGAGAAGGGCAATGTAGTCGGCTTGCTCTTCGGGGGAAAGACTTACCCCTAGCTTGAGAATCTATGGATTCATTGGATCTGTGTCGATATCTACATCAGTCGTCTCCTCGACTGACATGTGGGATCCGTCCTCCAACTGATGTGGAGTCGGGATCAAATGGATATCATTAGCTGAATTTAGATCTGCATTGGGAACCTCGGGTTCCTCTTCAGCCTAAAAAATATCTTGAGTTGTCCTTGGGGTAAAATGATGCATTTCACCGAAAGGCCAGTACTATGATGGTGATAAAGGTGAATTGACGCGATCCCAGTCGATGGCATCTATGTCTAGATGCAATGACCGTCTTGGATCGGCCGGATTGCGGATGGGTGCGGTCAAATCAATGGAGATCATGTGGATGGAATGAATTTGGTCTCCATTACCATGGGTGTGATAACTTGATTCTTCTAGATGCTCCCTATACTCTGGATCTGGCTCTAGGGGAACGGGCACGAACGGATCGGCCCTATGTGCGAAAAGGAGGACAGGGTCTTCCCTCGGCACTGTTGTCATGATAGGGTCTCGGGGTGGACGGTGCTCATCATGAATTTGGAGCCATGGATCCAACACTTGGTCCCACCTCGTTGGGTCTACCCACCATTCATGCCCTAACCTTATGCCCATCTGTCCCATTAGATCTTCATGAGTTAAAGGGCGATAATGCCATCGCGCATGATTGAGATAGTCCATCTCAGTCTCATCTTCTGAATCACTTTCGGAGACCCAAAAATGTTCATTCTCTTCAGCAACTATTACTTGCGACATTGAGGGTTCTCCTTGTTCCAGTAAGTTAATCTGGTCCCATGGCGGTTGTTCCACTCTTGGTGGAGGGACCTGATTCTCTTGACACTGTATTGATTCAACTGGAACCTCTAAGGGGAACAACTTCAAAAAGATGTCCGGACACCGTTGATGTTCTCTTTGAGGATTAATGTCCGAACTTTCACCTCTCTCTAGCAAAGGAGAGGGATTACTGCTGTTTCCAAGGGTGTTTGTTGACCATGGGAGGTAGTCTCCCAATGTATATTCTGTATTTGGGTTGGCATAAAGATCTGGTGCCAATCCCCCCTTGTTGCCTATTTCTAGGCCTTGCATATTTTCTACCAAGATGTCTAAGGGCGGGGGTGGTTGAACCCTACTCCTGACTTATCATATGGCATCTGATATCTTGGTTGGCAAAGGACACGCATCCCTTGCTCATATCTGCCTAGCCCGTATCCATGCCAATTGCATTGGCCGAGATATCTTAGAGCAAAATCCGGGTTTGACAGATAGTTGATGTTTTCAACAAAAGGCTCTTCGTCTGCTTCCTTTTGCTTGCATGGTTCAAGACCATGATCAAGGCCCCCATACACAAAATTTGTCTGGTTGGGTGGGTGACCTAGAGGAACAACTGTTCCTATGGGAAGGCGAGGTCTCCCCATATCCTGTACTGATTCTACTGTAGGCGTTGCCACAACATTCTGCACTAAGTACTCCCCCAGGCCTGTACTGGCCATTTCAACAGTGATTGTTGATGCTTGGGAGGGAGGGAACGGGAGTCCTTCTCGAGTCCATTCCATGTTTGGTGGTTTAGGAATCTCAGCTTCCGTAGTGCTAGGTGTTTCCTCTGTTGATACCGTTGATATTGTGGGCAACCCCTCTTCTAGGGGTTGAGCCTCTTCCATGATCTGTTTTCCCTTGTCCTTCTGTTTAGCCATGACGGGTGGCATTGGTAATGAAGGAGCGGATGATGAGGATTCACCTGGCTGGGATTTTGGTGATTTGGTCACTAGTGGTGCCTGCGGTATTGGACCCTGTTTAGATGGATTTAACTGGAAATCCAAATGCGTTGAAGGGAGGGTCGATTGAGGCATTAATTGTACCGCATTGCAATACTTGAAGGGTTCTAAGTCCATCGGGACTACATGTATTTCTCCTTCAAAAGCATACTTTAAGCACTGGTGAGCGATGGAAGGGACACACTTCATGTCCCTGATCCAAGGCCGCCCTAGCAGTATATTGTAAGCCATCTCGCCTTCCAACACATGGCACAATGTTGGTATTGTCTTTTGTCCTACCTGGATAGGTAGAACAACTATGTCGACTGTCGAGCATATTGCATCATTGAAAGCTCGCAGTGTGTACGTGGAGGCTATGATATGAGAGGCTGGCAACTTTAAATGTTTTAGTGCTGCCGTGGTAATGATGTTACTGGACGAGCCAGTATCTACCAGCACTCTCTTGTACGGGATCCCGTTGACCCGCGTGATAACGTGCAGGGGTGGATCTGCCGTGTCATTCGATATTGCTTTGACTTCATCCTCTCTGAAGGTGATGACCGGCTCCGTACATCGTTTCACATGTCCCACGAAGTTGTTGAAAGAATTTGCTTCGTGAGTCTGTAATTCGATGGCTTTTAATATTTCCATAAGAGCTTCTCTATGAGGTGTTGACTGTTGAATAAGCTCGTAAATGGAAAGCCTAGCCGATGTGGTCCGCAAACTCTGCGTGAGTTTGGTCCGTATCGTGACCTCGGGTCTAGGCGGAGGCAACTACGTTGGGCATTGTTGAGGCTGCGACGTTGTCGGAACTTCCCTCGTAGCTACCTCGGGGGCAACTGCTGGGTACTTTTTGTTCCTTGTCACTATGCTGATCATTCCCACAAATCCTTGCATGGGAAGATTCTGTCGCACCTCGTTAATCTGGAGAGGTTTTGCCTGTGCCTCGTGGGCAGGCAAAGGGTCCTTGAATACCCCCATTTGTTGATTATTTGGCGCTATGGGGTTGTCCACGGCCAATGTTTTATTGTCGATTAAATCTTGGATTAATCCTTTGAATTTCTAGCATCCGTTTAAATCATGTCCCCTTCTCCTATGGAATCTACAATACAATTCCTCTCTGTATCCCTTAGGCTTGGGAGCGTTAGGGTCTACAGTTTGGATCTCTGGAAGGGTGACTAAATTTGCCGCTGACAAGCGGTCAAATAGGGAGTCCCTGGACTCCGTGTAAGGGGTGAATTGTCGCCTAGGGCGACGCTGCTGATTCTGCTCCTGTTTCTTATTATCTCTTTCATAACTAGGAGGCACTGCCTGGTAATTAGCCTTTTGGGGCTGCATTTCTTGCACGGGCTTGGGAACATTTATCGCAACTTGGTTAACCGCAGCGGGTTGTGATTGCGTTGTCCCGGTCTTAGTGGTTTTATTCCACTCTTTCTTTTTAGGCTTGGCGATTGCGCCTTCGCCTATTTTAATCTCTTCTATAACTTCGGCTTGCGCCAAAGCTTCTTCTAAGCTGTCGTATTGTTGCAGCGACAATAGCCCAGAGATTGATTTTAAGCAACTCCGTGCAAACATCTGTGTAAGATCAGACATAGGGGGACGGTAGGGTAGCTTAGAAAGCAAAGCCCTCCATCGATTCCCGTATGTTGCCATTGTTTCTTCCTCATATTGCCTGAGGCTGGCCAGATCACTCAGTGATGCCTTCTTCCTTGTGTTGAAGGCAAAGCGTTCAAGAAACGCATCTACTAATTGATCTAGGTTGTTTATGTTGTGTTTGGGTAATTGTGTGAACCAATCCGAGGCAGGGCCTGCGAATGTGGTTATGAAAGTTCTAAGCAACAATGCATCATTATCTTGGATGCCGAAGCATTGACTTAGGAACCTTGTGACATGTTCTTGTGCGTCCTCTTCACCTTTAAAGACTGCCAATTGAGGCAACTTGAAATGTTCGGGGTAAAGAGGTGTGGGCATTGAGGGATGCACTTGGATGACTACGGAGTTGACGCAACGTGGGTTTTTGATGCCCGAAGCTTTTGTCTCCACAGACTCCAAACGCTCTAATAGCGCTTTGTATGCATCGAAAGATTTTATTTCTTCCTCTTTTGTTTGCTCCCGTTGTGAGTTATGGGAGACTGGAGGCCTATGGGGGGGTGGCCGAGTGGCAGCCCTCCCGCCTTGATGGGGCATTTTGGCCCGTTCTATTTTTGGTTCGTACTCCTCATAAACTTCTTGAGGAGTCTCTGGGTGAGACCTATGACCCTGATTGAGTCCCCGTTGAGGGTACCCATCATTGTTTCGGGGAGTGGCCTCCCTCTCGGGTCTATAAGGTCTCGGAGGCAAAGCTTGACGAGGTCACGGAGACCTGTCCTGCACCAAAGGATTGTGCCTCTCATATTGTTCTTCTCTGTGGGTGCGAGGGGTTGGCACCCTCTCAGGTAGTTTATAGCGCAACTCATCCGCTTCGCGCTGCATGCGCTCTTTATTCAAGCGGTATAAGTACTCTAACTCCTGATGACCTTGCTCAAGCTACGTGATTCGGGCTTGGCGGGCGGCATGTCTGGCGACTGCCGGGTCAACTTGGTCTGCTCTCTTTTGCTCAGGAGGCTTAAATGTTTCTCCTATGTGTTTGCCTCGATCTTGATGATCTAAAATTTCAATGGGTTGCTTCCCTCTGTCGAGGTAGGCGACATTTACTTGAGGCTCTGGCCTCGATGTGTGATCATGATACCTAGCTGGTGCGGAAACGCAAGGTTCCCACGCTGTATGTTGTCCTCGAGGAATGCGATGATCTTCCTCGTACTCCCTTTCATGGGTGTGAAAGGGGCGGGCGGAGTGAGCTCGCCCTGTGTGAAGAGCCCTACGCTCTGGATTTTGTCTTTCTATTCTAATGTGAGGCAAAGAAGAGGTAGCATATTCACGTTGTCTCTCCTCATGGACACTATGCCTCTCTAGCGCTTCATCGCGCTGCGGCCACTCAGATCTAGCCTCAAGAGGCGGTTGTCTACTTACATTGAGATCTACATGTAAAGAATCTTCTCGAAAGGGGCTGTGTTGAATAGGTATACTCCAATGAGGAGGGTCCCAATAATTCCTTTTTGATGTGGCCTGATGTGGACTCTCTTGTAGGCCAGACCGCCAAGGCGGTATGGCCAAGTCCTCAGGGCTAAAGCGAAGGCGACTAGCGCCCTCTCTTTGTGCACCTTTCGTAGCGTCTGCCCTTGATTGGGCTTGGCTACGGGTGTACACCATTGTGGTGCTTCTCTACTCTCTAAGCAGATTTTATCTCGTTTATGATGATTTATCTTTTTGTTTACACTAAGCAAGAAATGAACACACACATACACAAAACCGTGATTATCTCTTTTAAGGATTGATAGTGTGTCCTAAACTGGTTTAGTGCATTTTGATGTTTTGTTTTGTTTTTGCAATTTTTGAAGAACGTTTAAATGCATAATGTTGGCTCATATGACTCCCATAAATGGTCGCCCCTTCAATATACCATTGTCGGACCGATATACCAACCTCTCTATATACCCGCCCTTACGAGAGGGAAACTATAGGTACGTGAGAGCAGATGGTACGTGGAACATAGGCGGTACGAAAGGGGGATTGTCCTGTTAATGACACCTACCATAGAAGACTTATCCTCGCGTGCATGGGAATCACCCCAGCAACACTCGGTCAGCTTTCGTCAGGATTTACGCCTAACAACAGTGACAATCGGGGAAATGGATGCAAAGCTAAGCCAAGGTGGTGATGAACCCACCGTTGGTCTTGCTCAAGGGCTGGGGTTTTACGACCAGCTCCTTGGTTTAATTTACCACGTGAAGTGTGTGTGGTTCATTTTATTTAATAAAAATGAAACAAGCAGCAAAAAGAAACTTTCCCTATGCCATACAAACACTACAAACCGGAAAACAGCAAGTAGAAATTTGAATTTTTTTTTTTTTAAATTAAATAAATAAATAAAGCAAGAAAATTGACTACCTTTCTTTAATAATTAAAAAAAATGAAAGTAAAAAAATAAACAAATAAAATAAACAGAAATAACACAGCAGAAAATGACAGGGACAGTTAGAAACCGTTACCTCTTTTTCGCCCGGACTTGCTGTTTCTGACCTTCGGCTTAAAAAAAGGTACTTGCTAAGCACAAAACACAACAAATCTGATTAGTTTATGTGATTTAAAAATCAGGGAACGGTCCCACCGTGATCGCCACTGAAAGCATGAGATTTCGAAAAAAAAGAAATACTAAGATGCAATAAGAAAATATAAAATGATGCATGAAATAAAGAAACGAGATCAAATTGAGACAAAATAAAGAGAAAGAGTAGGAGCACAACCCTTTTATATTAATTTCATTCAGTTACAATACATCTCCTCCCTTTTTAGGGTTAGCTACATTCTCGGTTACAATCATGAATAATGGTCTTCTTCCGCATGCCCACATGCAAAGTGGGCGGGCAAACGTACTGCCGCCGCTGATGTTAATGAGTCCTTGCTTGCTGTTGTTTCTTCCTGCGTTCACAGAAACAATAAACTGTTTAGTAGCACCTGCAACAAGAGGACAAAACATTTGTCTTTAGGAAGCAATGAAAAATGCATGTAAAATATTGATTAAATGAGTGAATAACATAACTCTACGTAACCTGCAACTTTTACAGAGAACAAAAAACTTTACCCTAGGCTGCTACCAGTGATACAGTCAGTGAATCCGATCTCTGTTACCTACAGATTAGTCTTTCATTGCATCGCCGAATATATATTCGATACTTGTCTTATGACATATGTATTCGAACACTGTTGATGGAAAGATATATATCCGAACATGAAAACGTAAACTGTTTTAAATACTTTTAATGGCAAGATATATTCGAAAATAGCATATACTAAATTAACGAAGAACGTGCGTGGGGTGCCCAAGCGGGCCGCCCCGTTAAAATTTGACTTTGACGCCAATCCACTAGGAATTGGCCCAAAATCCAAGATAATGTGTTGTCGGCAACTTGGTAGTTTACTGTGTCCAATATCGGGTATGAAGGTTCGGCTTCACCTTCTGAAAACCACCCACCAACCTCTCTTTCGCAAGAGATTCTGAGTGTAGAAGAAATGAATCCTACAGGATGCAATCGGGTCTCCAGATGAGCAGCACTTCGTTGCGTTTCAAAAATGCTTGTTCACCTCTTTTGTTGGGCAGGAAAGCTCATGGTTTTATAGACCCACGGGGTCTCTTTGAAAATGGTATGCAGTGACGCCACGTGGCGGCCATGCCTTCCCGGGAGGTAGGAAAGTCCTCCGCGACTTGGGCTTCCATGACTGCCCCTGTGACAGTCTTCCAACGGCCAACCTACCCACCTACGCGCGCATGCAAGGCAAGAGCCATAAATGACTGTCTTCGGCTGCCACTTGTCATTAAGTCACTTTAATGCCTGCCTTTGATTGGTCGATGCCTACCTCTGATTGGTCGAATGCCTGTCTTTGATTGGTTATGGTGCTGCCTTTGAATGTTTAAGTCCACCTTGGCTGAAGTGTCGCGATATCACGACGTCGCGATATCGTGACGTCGCGATATCGCGACACTTCGGCCAAGGCTCTGCCTTGGGTGTCGAAGTGTCACGATATCGCGACACTTCGGCCAAGGCTCTGCCTTGTTGGCCGAAGTGTCGCGATATCGCGACGTCACGATATCGCGACACTTCGGCCAAGGCTCTGCCTTGGGCGCCGAAGTGTCGCGATATCGCGACGCGATATCGCGACACTTCGGCACCCAAGGCCAGCCTTGGCCGAAGTGTCGCAATATCGTGACGTCGCGATATCGCGACACTTCGGCCAAGGCCTTCTTTTGACTAAGGCTCGCTTGTAATTAAAGTTGCTCTGGCTTAAGGCTTATTTAAAGTTTGCTTTTGCTTGCTTAAGGCTTATTTAAAGTTTGTTTTTGCTTGCTTAAGGCTTATTTAAAGTTTGCTTTTGCTTGCTTAAGGCTTGTTTAAGGCTTGAGGCTTGCTCAAACGACCAACTTTGCTCTGCTCACTTTTCGACCTTCTAAACTGTTGTGTGAGTGGCTAGGACCACTGTTTGACCTCTGAGGGCTGCCCTGAAAGCTATGTATGTCAATGCGATCAGTGTTTGTAGTCACTTAATCGGATTGGTGTTGTTTTGGTGTCTACACAAGACCAGAATTTTTTTTTTTTTAAGTTTAATTGTGGAGGTTTTAGAATATTGAATATTTGAATTGTGTGCGTAGTCTTGTATATCATGGTAGTCAAAGTATAATTAGATAATATTGAGTAAATAATATCTAAGAATTATTTTATATAACTTATAGGCTTTTAAAAATTATTTTACCATTTTTTATAATTTTTTAAAAACTATTTAAATTTTACTTTTATTTAATTTAATTTTAATTAAGATAATTAAACTTTTAAAAAATATAATTAAATAATATTAAATAAATAACATCATTAATAAAAATTATTTCATATAACGTATAGGCTTTTAAAAATTGCTTTGCCATTTCCTATAATTTCTTAAAAACTATTTAAACTTTACTTTTATCTAGTTTAATTTTAACTAAGACAATTAAACTTTTAATTGAACCTTAATAATTATTACATCAAACTCAAGATACTCTTTTAAATAAAATTATGTGATGAGAGTGGTGAAGTGGAACCCCTTCTTGGGACGAGGTTTAGATAAGATACTCTTTTAAATAAAATTATATGTGATTAGAGTGGTGAAGTGGGGACCCTCCTTGCCATGTTATTTTGTAGATACTAATTATAAATAAGTTTCATCATTTTGATTTTATTTATATACACTAACTTTTATTTTTATGGTTAACTAGATCATTTTTATATACAATTTTATATATATATATAATATAATATAATATAATATGATATGAGTTCAAGTAGTTAAAATATAAGGTTTTAATGGGAAAATAAGTTCAAAAGCATATTTTATAATAGTATTATGTAATTAGTTGAAATATTATGATAGTGTAATGATAAAGTAATTTGGATGGATTATTTTCAATGCCATAAATAAAATTTTATATTAAAAATTAAAAATATTATATTAAATAACATTCAATTTTAGCTTATTATATATTTTAAATATTTATGATATTGAGGTTTTATGAGGAAAAGTTGTTCTACTAGGGTTTGGGTCTACTGTCATTTGTAAATTTGGTTGCTTTAGTGTTGATTGTTGATATTACTATCAATTAGGTGGTTGCTATCCTTTTTTATGGCTTCACCATTCGCAGATGTAATAGTTATTACAAATAGTGGAATTCATGGCATCAAAGCAAGCTCGAAAGTTTGTTTTGAAAGTTGTGGATGAGGTAATGATTCTTATCCATATGTTGTGCTCTCTCTCTTGATGTTATTTATCTAGTTTTAGAATGGTATGAGAACCATTATATTATAGCTTATTTTGTTGGTTGAATCCCATTGTAAGAATATTTTCAAATTTGGTTGAAAATTCATTGGGAAGCTTATGTCATTGTAGTTGTGGGTATCCACAATGTTACTAAAGGCTTTTTTTTCTTTCCTTTAAAGAAACCTCATAAGTGTAAAATATGGTTGTTAAGTCCAGTTGCTAGTTTCTTCGTAATACTTTGATGGTCCTTTCTTTAGACATCCAAATTTGACACACCTAGCCAAAAACAACACCTCATCAAGACACCCTAACCATGCCAAATTGGATATCAAATTTATCATGGTTCATCAATTTATAATATTATCAAAACTCATCAGTTGCCTCATCTTCATAAGCCTTTTAATAAAGAAAACTAAATAAATCATCTTTGAACTTTTTACCTATCATAACATATTAAAACTTCATAAAAAAATCATCATCATACCAGACTCAAAAAGTGCTTTCCAATGAGTACAAATATACCTAATTTGGACACATATTGATGCTTAAAATTATAAAATCAGAATTATAGGCTAGTGCCAAATTCGCCACTATTGCCAAAATCGCTAGTACAAAATTCACTACCCTGGCCAAATTTGCCAATGGTAAATTTGGAAAGCCTAGTGGTGAATTTGGCAACCTTCACAAAGTCAACTTTGGTCAACCAAAATTGATTTTTGACCAAATTCACCAATCAAGACCAAAATTGCCAGTGGTGAATTTGGCAGACCAATGGTAAATTTAAAAAATGATTAAAATATCTCAAAAGACTCCAGAGACATGCAAATTCCTTATCTCCACCATTATTTTTGACCTTACACACTCCAAGAATGGACCAAATTTATAGATTTCAAATTATACTTAACTAATTTTCTCCATAATCCTCCTTTCAAATCCTATTTAAGTAGCCCTTGGGGTATGCATTATACATGATATTCAAGAGTAATTACACTTTGCTAATATCCTTAGCAACTCCATTTTAAGCATCTCTCAACAAGCATTTCAAGCAATCTTCATATTTTTGCAAGAATTTGTCGAGGGCAACCAAGCAAGACAAGGAGCTTGGTGGTAAGGAGATCTTATTAGTGCAAGGGAGAGGCCAAGGCTAGGTGATAACATAATTAGCATAGTTCTATCATCTATTTACTTACTTCCCCTTTTATTTTAGCTTCTTAGATATAGTTTTTCTAGCTTGCTAACTCCATTTACTTGCGCACTTTATTTTTCATGCATGTCTTCATCTTGCTTAAAGCTTATGTTTTGTTTTGTAGGCTTTTACACCATCATTTGTAGGTCTTATTTCAAGTATTTTTAGGCCTTCTTTATGCATTTAACATCTTCTTGTAGGGTTGGAAGATTCATCTTCTTGGCCACATTCATCTTGTTTACTAACCCTTTCATCTTATAGGGTTATTTCAAGCATCCTTCATCATAGCATCTAGATAGTTGTTTATTTCTATTTGTAGCCTTAATCATATTCATTTGCATAAATTCTAACCATAATTTTATCTCTCTATGCTTTTATACTTTCATGCATTAAGTATTTTAGCATACTAACCACTTATTTTCAAGAATTTCTAATTTTATTTTCATTAGCATTTCAAAGCTTTTTAGGCATTTCATTTCATCATATAGCTACCATTTAGTGTTGGCTATAAGGTCTTCATTACCTTATTTGTAACAACCCAAGTCCTACCCAATTGGTTGTCCTATCATGAAAATCTTAATATGGAAAAAAAAATTAACCAATTCCAAAATTTATACCAGTACGAGGTATGCTAAATCTTCATGGGTGTCCATTCCGCTACAGTCAAAAAACTCTCGAGACTAAGACTGGCTAAATCTCACTATTATTACCTTAAGTGAACTTCACTCTCAATCCCGAGATTCCAAGTTCAGGCAGGGGTTTCTCCTCTAGGGCCCATTTCACCTAGAGGTTAGACGTGTATTTTCCCATATCTTATCATGACTTTAGGTCATGCAAGAGTTAGCATGTGCATGCCAAAGCTAGACGGACATCCTCTTTCCCTAGAGTTTATCTAGGGTCTACCAATATCCTGGTATCTACCCGATGTCTTATCTTGCTTTTACAACATAATGTACCATTCCATCATGTTGTTGGTATCCCATAATGATTCAAGCACAAGATCCACCACTCTGTACTAATAGGGATTAACCTAGGAGAGATGTCCATTTAATCCTCCATTACCTTCCATCCGGACCCTTCCTGTCAAGAACATGGTTAAACCTGAGTATGGTGTTTGTCTTTCCATAAGCACCATTAATGATTGAAATAAGATTGTCCTGCCCACAATCTTGGATTGCGAATCAATATTGTCCTTCCTACAATCTTGGGATTTCTCTACTATAGGTTTACTTAAGGTTAAAGAGGTTACTTGTTTGTTTTTAAGTGTAAATCAAATATTTAAATGAGCTATTAAACCTGAACCCTCAACTCTAAAATCTAAAGCTTATATCCAATGTAAAATATTAAACAAATTATATTATAAAGCCTACTATTGAATTTTTACAATATGTAAAGATTTAAACTTTAATGTAAAAGGACTAAATGATATCTTATCATTAAGAAAACCGAGTTATAATAATATAGACTCTAAATTATAACTATTCCATGTTAAGAGAAATACTTCTAAATAACTTTTAAACAAAGTTATAAAGTAAGTATGAAATTTTAACATAACTGTAATATAATTATTAAACAGATATAATTTAACGAAATGCAACCAATATTCTCAAGGTATAGTTTATCCATTACAATACATTCGGAAGAGACGTCCATTCACTTCTAGATTAAAAAATATTTCTAGAGACTCTTTTGGGGTTTATTATTTCTTGTCTTTATTTTAATTTCCTAATAAAGGAATGCAACATGTCTTTTCCCCTAGTTACGTGTGTCTCTCTCTAACTATTCTATCTACGGTTTAAGCTTTTGCCTTTTATAACCATGTGATATTTTTTTTTGAAAAATAAATACATTGAAATATAATTTTATAGTACTCTAGCCTGAACTAAGTGTAGGGCTTACTCAAGCTTAAATTGAGGTATTAATTTATTTATTTTGTTATTCGAAGGGCACGAGTGGAAGGAGTTTAACCATTTAAAATCATAAATTCAGATATCGAGAAACGTTTTTCCTACCTACTCCATAGAGAGATTGTTTTGATTATTTAAAATTGTGACTTCTAATTTAAATAAGTAGCTTGTTTTACTAAAATCTTCCAAGGGGTGACACATAAGACCTACGAAATATTAGATATAGTGTGGCATATAGGAGTACGTATTGGAGGCATGGTGGATTGACTTAGACGGGCTCATGTTAAATGCTTGTATCCCTAAAGCTTGGCAAAGTTCCATACAATCGTTTACAAAGCGCGATTACGATTTATAACCAATGCTAAAACTTTAAAGTTTAAACTTTGCTTATACTAGACCAATCCAGGCCATCTATGATGCATCCGAAAATAGCGCAGTATTGACATCCTCAATAAATGAGTTCAATTAATAAGTCAGCTACCTTGGTTCATACATAAATTCCCTAAAAGTTTTATCCCTAAGTTCATGTCATAATTTGTATCCACAATGTTAAAAATTACAGTTTGCCCACGACAGAAAGACGGTGTCTAGGTTTGTATTCCAAGTCGAAAATTGAAAATGGTTTCTTAATCTTAATTTTCTATAGACGGTTATCTCACCACACACAGGTTCGCTTCAACCCATATTACAATACCTTGGAGTGCACCCAAGAACGGTTTTAGTACACATATATTACATAAGCAATCAAGGTTATAAATGAGGTTGAGTTTGGATTTCTATCACCACAACATAAGAATTTATTTTTCCAAAATATTATGACCTTCCATATTTTTTTAGAATATCAAACTCTAAATGTAATACTTCCCATAAAAGTATAGTGTAACATAACTTGGTATAATTTAAAATACAATACGTTTGGTTAAAATAACTTTTGCAGATAATATAAGAAATAGAAGCCTTTATTTAATCTTCAAAAATCATCCATACTCAAGTTATATAGAAAAATTGAAATAAAATTCGTAATTAAAGTACATTCTTAGTTGCATATTGCTATAGATCATATTTTGTATTTTCAAACTTAATTTACACACGGTTGAAGTGTTACGAATTGAAACCAGCAGTTTCACCCATTCTAAAAGTGCTAAACTCTACTTTCTACAATATCACCAGAAAGTAATTCATCTTCACACGATTGCCAAAAATGTAGTTCCTCCCCATCCTAAATTGCATTTGATGCCGTGAGGTTTTACACTCCCATAGGACCTCGTATAGGGAATCAGAGCGACATACTACAATGCTATGCAACTACTTCTACTATGCACACAACAATGCACATTTCACATGAACCTGCTTTACATTCATTTCATTTGACTATAATTCACTTAAAATTTTAACCACTATAAACTCTTTAACCAGAAAATAATTTAGCATAGAGATAATAATTAAAAACAATGATATCTTATTATCTTGTAAATTTTCATAGAAGAAGATTATCAGGCCATACCTGCCCCTCACATATTTTCCTGTCGATGAGAATATTCACCTTAGTCCAAGTCCAATAATTTCCTCCAAGAAAAATAACGATGATCATGTTTAATTTTCTTATCTTATTTCATAGAAGAGGGTAAGCAGCATTGTGAATTACACCTGTAATTTTCATTCACATATACAAACCAACAGTTAGCCATGTTGTTTTATATGAACATGTCAAGCTAATTACTTTAATTTTATTTTCTTAATAATTAATATATTCTAATTTCATTGCTCATGCTAATTTTTATTTATATTATATATTTACTTATTTTGATACTTTTATTTTTATTTAATATATGTTATTATTATTATTTTATATATGTACATTATTATTATTATTATCATTATTTTTTTTAAAGTCTATAAATAAAACACACAACATCCTTAGAATGCATCTACATAAGTTGTTGGCTGATGTACTGTTGATAGGGAATTTAGACCCTAATAATCGCGAATACCCTATTGCTCATCACTTTCCCCACTTACCTATCATTGGCGCCCTTTGTCTACCATTAGGAGGAGGTATGCATTTTTTTATACCGCTTTCTTTTTACCGGAGACACTTGCACCTGCAATCATAAAAAGATCAGCAGTACCTCATTCTTGCAGATAAAACAATCAACCAAATGGTTCATTAATCGAGGGTTGTTACATTCTCTCCCTCTAAGATTAAATATAGTCCCTGTTTTTACAATGCACATTGAAACATTAAATACGTTGCCATGATCAACATGAAGTCAATATAAAATAGCAGCAACATTACATAACAAAAAACTTAACCATAATTAGAACATGTATTTACACATAGCAAAAATATTATATTTCTCAAATCAAAAAATGATTATATCATTGTTCAAAAAAAATGAAAACTATCTTTTCATGATAGCCACATCCTCCCATATGACACTGTTTTCAAAGTAATGGTCTCATTGGACCTTACATTGCTCAATATTTTATTTTCTTAACTTCTTTGTTCTATAGTCAAAGATTTTAACTAGTTGCACCTTAATGCACAAGGGATCATTCATTTGTAAATGATCAACATTCCAAACATGAGAAGGGTTAGAAGCATATTTCTTTAGGAGGGACACATGGAAAGTGTCATGGATTTTTGACAAGCTAGGTGGCAAGGCTAGTTTGTAGGCAACTAGGCTTATTTTATCAACAATAGAAAAAGGTCCTACAAATATTGGACTAAGTTTAGAGGATTTGATAGAGCTCTTGGTTGGTTTAACCCTCAGAAATACTTGGTCTCCCACAACAAATTCCCTTGGCATTCTTTTAAGGTCCACATAGCTCTTTTATCAGTCTAAAGCTTCTTTGAGCCTTCGATGAATTTCATTGAGTTGCTCTTCCATTTATTTAACCATATTCGGCCTGATCATCACTTGATCCTTCAAATTTCTCAATGATAATGGTGTTCTAAACCTTCTCCCATATACAACCTCAAATGGAGCCATACCCAAAGAAGCATGGTAACCATTATTATAAGCAAATTCTACCAAAAAAATGTAGTCTTCCCACTTTGTTTGATGATCCATGCAATACATTCGTAGCATATCCTCTAAGACTTGGTTTACCCTCTTAGTTTGTCCATATGTTTTTGGATGATAAGTAATATTGATATTAAGTTTTGTTCCCCATGTTTGATGCAATGCTTGCCAAAATTCATAAGTGAACCAATAATCCCTATTTTATATAATCGTTTCAAGAAAACCATGTAGCCATACCACTTCCCTAGAAAAATTGTGGGTTACCGCAAGAGCTTCATCTTTAACATTTCCAAGTAGAAAATGTGCCACTTTAGTTAGTTTATCAACCACTACCAAGTTTGCATCATGTTGAAAGTGGTTTTTACGTAAACCAACTATGAAGTCCATAGACACAACCTACCATTTATGTATTGGGATTTCATGTGAATATAGGCATCCAGTTGGATGTAGATGCTCTACCTTCACCTTTTGATATTCTAAACATCTTGCCATAAATTCAGTGATATCCTTTTTCATCCCTGGCCAATAATAATCTTTCCTCATATTTTCATGCATCTTTACATATCCTAGATGTGCAAAATAGGGAGTATAATGTGCCTCATGAAGTAACATGTTCCTTAAATTTAGATCATTTGGTACTACCACTCTATTCTTAAATAATAGGGTATCATCCTGAATCTTAAATTCCCTTTTTGTTTCAAAACCTTACCGAATCAAATCCTACAATTTTTGAGAAAAATCATCTTGAAGTTGAAGGTTTCTTATTTATTCAATTATACCAAATTGGCATTGTGATATAGCAGTGATATGTCTTCTTCTAATCAAATCATCTACTAATTTGTTTTCCTTACCCTTTATATACTCAATGCCAAAATCATACTCTACTAGAAATTCCATCTAGTACCTTTGCCTAGCATTGAGCATTTGTTGAGTGAAGATGTATCTTAAGCTTTGATGATATGTTCTGAGATCAAAAGGTTTACCAAGAAAGTAATGTCATCATATTTTAAGAGTGTGCACCATTGCAACTAATTCTAAATCATGTGTGGCATAGTTCAGTTCATGTTTCTTAAGCTTTCATGACTCATAGGCTATAACACCCTCTTCTTGCATGATGACTCCACCTAATCCCTCTATGTAAGCATCAATACAAACTATAAATGGAAGTTTGGAATCTGGTATTTTAAGGATAGGAGTAGTTGTTAATTTTTCTTTGAGTGTTCTAAAATCTTCTTCACACCACGCTATCCACATAAAATTTTTTCTTTCTTATGAAGATTTGTTATTGGATAGGCCAATTTAGAAAAATTCTTGACAAAATGACGATAATACCCAGCCATCCCAATAAAACTCTACACATCAAAAATATTTGTTGGAGAAAGCCAAAGAATATAATGCTAATCTATAAGAATCCACAAATAGGTTCATATTTCCCATCCCCACATTCACAAGAAGAAGCTCAAGAAGAAGGAGTTGATACTCCAATAACTACTACTGAAGTTCTAAAGATATTTTAGCCTTCAACTGAACAAATAGAGAAATTTCCAAAAGGGGTATAGTTAATGACTAATGTGTACTATTTTGATGAGAGGGCTATCAACACTTCAATAATTTATATAACAAGTAGGTCTAAGCACCTATCCTTGGATGGACAACCCTTGGATACAGATATAAACTAGAATGAGAAGGATGAGAATTATGTTTTCACACCAATGATTTTTACCACTATAGCAACAGTGAAGTTAAACCCTATTGCTGAGAAAATATTGCAGGAGGAGCTAGTACATGAAGGGTTGTCTGAAGAATACATAGAAAACGAAAAGGCAAAAAAGTTGCAAGTATTTCAAAGGAAAGACAAAATGGCACCGAAAAGAGCTAAGAAGGATATTTCTAAGAAAAAAAAGTTAGATAAGGAGAAAATTATTAAGGAAATCCCTATTTTGGTTGCAAAATAATTGATACATAAAACACAATAACAAAGTGAAGAGACAACTCTAGAACACCCTACATTAGTAGGTGAAGGTATGGTATCTATCCCCTCTTCTCCTTTTCCTTCTTTGGATTCCCAAAGAAATCTCCCTCCCTTTTTGAGCAAGAGATTGTAACAGAGGTACCTTATTCCTCTCATAGTTCACCCCCTGTTTCATCAGTCAGCACTGAGGACCAAAACAACCCATCTCCTTCAAGGTCACCTCAAATTCCCTCTTCATCATATGAAATTACCTGTTCATCATATTCCATAATTCTATATTTTCCATTGTATCCACCTCTATCATCTAAGAAACAAACTATTTTAAGCACACCCACTCACCCTTCTATGGGTTCTGCTTTAGTTTCCATGAGTTTACCAATTGCAACAATAGTAGTGGTCATAGATTTCATTGTAGTGACTTCTACCAAACCATTATCAACTATTGATTCCACTCTTTAATACCTTGTAGCCTCTTCCCCTCATCTAGTGAGTTATTCTACCCAAGAATTTTTGCAAAAGGAGAAGGAAGATATACATAAAATTCAATATTTTTGGGTAGAGAAGTTGTCCGAACCTTCCAAAAGGATGGCTACAAAGAAAAAAAACATGTTTTTTGATCTAGTTTCAAGGCAAAGAACATCTAGATCCATGATTCCTCTTGTGAGTAATCCTGAAATTGATATGACTACTCAAGACTATCGTCTAGAAGAATACACAAAATATATTGAGCAACTTCCTGTAGAAGATGAATTAGTCATGGCCAAAGCTCACTTGGACACTTTTTATGTGAAAACTGATATATACAAAGAAAATTTGGAAAAGTTCAAGAGGAAAATAGAAAAGCTTCATAAGGCCATTGATAATTAGAAACAAGTGAAGAAGGTCCTCAAGAAAGAAGCAAAAAGCTTGTAGGACAAATTTCAAGAGGCTAATAAGCTCAAGGAGAAAATGGAGGAACATAAGAAGAAAAATGAAGAATAAGCTAAAGAGATACAAAGCTTGAAATATCAGCTTCAAATCAAAAAATTTGTCTTCAGGTTTCTCTAAACATGGACTAAAGAAAGTGAGGAAAGAATTGCTCTCTAAAGTTCTTGAAAAATGTTCAGAGTTATAGCTTGTTATTGATTATATGAATGATGCTAGTTGTCTACTCCAAAATATTTAGAAAGACCTAGATAACTCCACTGAAGAACTACAACCCATGTTGATTATGGATGAGCAAATATACAAATTGGTAGATAGTAGTCTTAGTGACTCTGCTAAGCCTATGCCTAACAAGGAATGGAATAACACTATAATTACTACCAAAATTATAGTGAAGAAGCACAAAGCCCTCCAAAAGGCTTGGCTATTGTTTGAAAAATTTGAGAATATCATCAAGGATGTAGTGGATATAAACAAGGAAATGATTCAAAATGGTTTTGGAGGTTTATGTATGGAATATAACACCTTGTTGTCGATAGAAGATATTAAGAAGAGTATTATTGAAATCCTTCAAGATGAATCTGAAATCAATGTGAAGAACACAATATTATACTGAGAGGGGAGGGTGAACATTATAAGACCACTTTTTACTTTTTCTTTCCCAATCAATATTATGCAATGTATCAATAGAAATATCAAAATTATTAATCAAATCAATGCATAAATCACCACACATAATAGAGACACCAATTTAACGTGGTTCACCCAATGTGGTCTACTCCATGAAGAAAATCTCACTAAAATTTTCTCAACAAATCTCTTGGGAAAAATTTCTCTACTACAATATTTATGAACCTCTATACAAAGGATACACCAATACCTTAATAAATTTTATGGATATCTATCCATAGGAGACACCAATATCCTCAGCTGATTCATGGATATCTATCCATAGGAGAACTTCTTTCTCCTCTGCTCTGGCTGATGATATTCTAGAAGAATTACTACCTCCACTGCATTGGCTAATGGATATCTATCCACTAAAGACTCCTATACTTACCCAGAATACATGTCCTCACTACCTTGGCTAATGTACCTCTATCAACTGGAGACTATCATCCTCTATATTTTGTCATCTCCAAAGATTGCTATCAACTTTGTCTCAAACTTGTACTAAACACGATCCTTAGATCTAGCAAAAATTTGCTCAATATCTATCTTTGGTCTAGCACAAACCTATCCTCAAATATGCATCAAACTCTATCCTCAAATTTGCACTAAACACAGTCCTTCGATCTAGCACAAATATGCTCAATATCTATCTTCAAATATATACTAAACATAGTCCTTCGGTCTAGCATAAATCTACTCAATATCTATCCTCAAATTTGCACTAAACATAGTCCTTCAATCTAGCACAAATCTACTCAATATCTATCCTCAAATCTACACTAAACATAGTCCTTCGATCTAGCATAAATTTGCTCAATCTCTATCCTCAAGCCTTAACACAAATCTTGACTCAATCACAAATCAACTTTGCTAGATCTACCCCAAACCTTAACCCAAGGTTTGAAAAAATTAATCAATCAACTCTACTCTCAATTCTTCTCAAAGAATTATCTCAAATCTGCATTGTAAGCTTCCATAAAATCTCACACTAATCTATCCACAAGTCCTCTCTAGAAATTGTCCAATTTTCTCAACAAGTCCTCACCAAGACTTACCTCAAATATGCTCAACAAGTCCTCACTAGAACTTGTCCAATCTCATAGAAACATATAGAGAATTATTAGAGACTCAATATGCTTCACACTCACAATAATTCTCAATCACTTTCAATCTCTCTTTTTACAACAAAAATATATAGAGAATTGTTAGAGACTCAATATGCTTCACACTCACCACAATGCTCAATCACTTTCAATCTCTCTTTTTACCATAGAAACATATAGAGAATTGTTAGAGACTCAATATGCTTCACACTCACCACAATGCTCAATCACTTTCAATATCTCTTTTTACCACATAAACATATAAATAATCTTTAGAGACTCAATATGTTTCACACTCACAAACACTCAATCACTTCCAACCTCTTTCTCAAATCAATTCAGAATATAGAATAATTTGTTTCATAGAACTTGAACTTCCACTCAACCAAGCTCAATCACTTTCAATATCTCAACCAAACACTCAATGAATGCTTATTCAACAATGCTTATCAAACAAACCTCACATAACAGTGATACTCATGATTTTACACAAACCCTAATCATACACATGAAGGCTTACTCAATATTTCCAACAATGCTTATCAAACAAGGTTTCTAGCATCAACCTTTATTCCAAAAAAACCTTTAAGAATTGATACAAAAAAAAACTCAACAATTCTTACCAAACAATGCTTTTCACTCCAACTTAGCATTCACAATATCCAATCCAACAATATTTTTCCATAAGGAAGATTTGCCCATACCTTTTATTTTTATGGAGATATGTCTTCAAAACCTATCTTAACCACAATCAAATTTTTATTTACCAACACTAGGGTTATGGTTACCACAACCTCTCTCAATATCTCCACAAAATAATTTTCTCAAAGATTATTTTTCATACAAAATAAAAAATCCTTTTTTACACCTTATAATCTCCAAAATCACAATATTCAATTCAATAATTTCACCATAACACTTTAACAATTTTCTTTGCACTCCTTATAATCTCCAAACTCACAATATTCAATTCAACAATTTCATCATAACGCAACACTTAATAATTTTCTATGCACACCTTATAATCTCCAAACTCACAATATTCAACTCAATAATTCATTAAAAACAACATGCATAGCAAAACCCTTATACACATTATAATCTCCACATCTTATAAATTTCAATCACCCCAAAAATCAAAAAATATATATATTTTTAATTTTCCTTTACCTAATAACTCCCCTAAGCTCTTAACATCTACGATAATATTAAAGCACTCAATTTTCAATACCAAAAATTGAATGGCATACCTTTTATTTGTTTTACCCACAAAAAGATCTTTGGTGGATTCAACCACGTGACTTATGCTCTCTCAATGCCTTAGCTCCAAGCTAGGCTACCAAGTTGGTTGCGTGTCCATGTGAAACTTAATGCACACGCTATCCAACTTAACTTACCACCTCACAAAATTCCAAGTAAAATGAACGATGGTTCTTCCTCCACAATGTCAATCACGTGGATCGAACGGTGATCTCTTCCATGCAAACCTTAATGCATTCCCAACTTCCATATACACTACCACCATTGGTGGGAAGTCAAACCACCACATGAGCTTTGTTGTTTGGATTTCCCTCCAAGCACTTTGAAATTCGAATTGTCCTCTTCTCTAACACAATGCTCGATATTCGCATTTGAAGGTGTAATTGGGACATAGGAAATAGAAAATATTTCATATATAAATACTTAATCACAATTTGATTTCTCACGTCGGTCCTTTTTTCAAATTTAAAAATTTGAATTTAATTTTTTTAAAAATTAAATTAAAACCTTTGCCTTCTTTATTAATTTAAATTAAAATTTTAATCAAAGATTAAAATATTTTAATTTAAATTAAACCTTTGAAAATTGCTCATGGGTCTTTTTAATTTGTACTTCATTTCTCTTCACCTTGTCATTTGGCCCAAAATATTATAATAATAAAATATTATTATTTAATTCAAGCTTGCTGCTCCTTTCTTGGGTTTTCAACCTTTGGGCCCTCTTTAGGCATATAATATTAAAAATAAATATTATATCCTATCCCTTTCCAAGACCTTATTGCTTTTGAAAAAACCACTTGATGTCCTTAATGACGATGATATTAAACCAATATTCCTTTGACATCAATGACAATAAAACTACTCAAAATTTCCAACAATATACCCCTTTGTCATTGATGGCAAGCCCTTTTATTTTTACCATTCTATTTTCTCAAAAGCTTCTTTCCTTGAGAAACTGCCCCCCCTAACTAAATGTTCTCCCCCTAACTCAAATATCTCCCTCTTTGTCATCAATGTAAAAGGGTCACCTTTGGGGCTTGGGGCTATGAATGAGACTCTTATCGTAGCCCCTCCCCCACATCCTCTTGAGGTGATTAATTCTAGGGTGGGATTATTTCTACTTCGAACATGCATTGATATTTACCTTTGTCCACTTTCTTCCTCAACTAATTCTTTTGATTCCTCTGACTATTCTTGTTCTTGCTTGTCTCTGGAATTTTTTCTCTACACCACTTTGTTGTGTGCCCATCATTATTGCACTTACAACTATTAATGTTTTTATTCCTTAAAGGTGTAAATATCTTGGGGTTCTTCCTGGTGAAGCCATATCCTTTTCTGTCACTAACCCTACAATTCATTTCCTTGTGACCAAACTGATTACAAGAGTAATAATACCCTTGAAAAAGTTTCCTATTTTTCCCATATTCCTATATTTCATGTGTTTTGCACTATGTAGCCTTGTGTCCAAACCTGTGACATGAGAAGCATCATCCATTGAAACTACCTTGCCTTGACCTCATTGGTCTCTTAGTCTCTTTTACCCTATGTTGGTTCCTATTCCATATATTCCTCTTTTGTGCACTGTTCCTTGTTGAATTTTATATTGTCCAATTCATCCTTAGAAGTCTCACTCTCTCTTACACTCTCTTCTTCTAAAGTTTCTTCTTCTTCAAAACTTGAGGTTGACTCATCTCCTTGTTTCTTTTGTACTTGTTCAAAACCAAGACCTATCTTGCTTGATGTAGGTTTTTGTGTCTTGATAATTTTATCCAAATTCTTTGAGCTTCTCCCAAACCTATGTAACCTATCCTTAAACTCTTTTTAACTTTTACTTATTCCCTTAGTAGAGCCACCTCATGCTCTAACTTTTCACATTCTAAAACCTTTGATTCTAAATTCTATTTGAATCTCCTTGTCTTAGCCATTGACTTATTTATATCCTCTATAATCTTTCCTCTCTCTTCATCGTATTCTTGAAATTGAAGCTTAAGTTGGGAGTTTTTCTTTCTTACCTTATTTAATGCATCAAGGGTATGAATAAGCTCTCCCTCAAAATCAAATTTTCCATTCTATGATTCTTCCTCTATTGTTTTGCCTTTGAAAACATCTTCATTATTTTTTGACTTGTCTTTTATAGAATCACCTCCTTCTTATTCTAATGCCATTAGAATATTCTCTTCTGGTCCTTCAAGTGTATCTTCATATTCATCATCACTAAAACTAAAACCACTTCTTGTACAACTATCTTCGAGATGATAAAAGTTACCACATCTAAAAAACTTGAGGATTATTGGTGACCTTTTCCTAATAATTTCATTTTCTTTTGCCAAAAATATAACTTCATCTTTATCATTATTTGAGGAACCATTATCACTATCACTTGAGTACTTAATTACCTTTTCTGCATAGGAACTCTTCTTCTATCTTTGAAAGAACTTATTTCCTTGCTTGCCTTGACAATCCCTATTTTTCTTTTGGTACCTGTATTTTTTTGATTCCCTATTCTTATGATCCTATTTTTCTTCATCATTTTTATTTCTAGCTTCTTGAAAATCAGATGCATAGTGACCGTATTTTCCACAATTGAAACATCTAACAAATTTCGTATCTTTAAATCTTCTTGGATATTTGTTCCTTCTACCATAATTTTCTTCTTCATCATTGGATAACTCATTACTTTAATTTGAATTCTTACCCTTTGTCTTCTTAGTAGCTTTGAAGGTTGCTTCTTTTTGGATATTAGGTTTCTCTTTTGTTCTCATCTCAAAAGCTGTAAGAATGCCAAGTAATTCATCCGTTGTCAAAATATAACCATATTTTGATTCTTCTATAGCTGAAATATTTTCACTAAACCTTTTTGGGAGTGATCTTAAGATCTTATCACAAGCATCAGATTCTTGAACCTCAAGTCCAAGTCCTTACATGGAGTTAACAACCTCATCTACAAGAAGTAGATAAGCACTAATGTTTTCCTCATCCTTCATTTTTAGATCTTCAAATTTTCCCTTTATATTTTGCAACTTTACCTTTTTGAACTTTTTATATCCTTCATATATGCCTTACAACTTATCCCAAATTTCTTTGCTGACTTGTAGTGCATAACATTAAAAAACTCTATTCTATGCAAACCTCTCAAAACTACATTTATTGCTCTTGAATTGTAATTATGTAGAAGCTTACCATATTTATATGTAGGTGGAGTAGCTGGTGGTGTGTATCCATTTTCAACTCCTTCCCATATTTCATTTCCAAGTGCCATCACATGAATATTCATTCTCATACTCCATAATACATAATCGCTCCCATCAAATATTGGTGCTGAATTATTTGAGGATCCACTCTTAGAATCCATTTGTGTTCTTGTAATATTTTCCTTCAAGTTGTTAAACTCTTTCAAAGGGACTCACTCTGATACCAATTGAAGAACACAAGCTTATACTGAGAGGGGGGTGAACCGTATAAGATCACTTTTTACTTTTTCTTTCCCAATCAATATTTTGCAATGTATCAATAGAAATATCAACAACAATAATAAAAGCAATGCACAAATCACCACACATAATAGAGACATATATTTAACGTGTTCACTCAATGTGGGCTACTCCACGGAGAAAATATTTCACTAAAATTTTCTCAAAAAATCTCTTAGGAAACCTTTCCCTATTACAATGTTTATGGATCTCTATCCAAAGGAGACATCAATCCCCTAATCAAGTTCATGGATATCTATGCACAGGAGACACCAATATCCTCATCTAGTTTGTGGATCTCTATCCATAGGAGAACTCCTTTCTCCTCTAATCTGGCTAGTGATCTTCTAGAATAATTGTTGCCTCCACTACACTGGCTAATGTATCTCTATCCATTGAAGACTCCTATCCTCACCCAGAAGACTTGTCCTCACTAATCTGGCTAATGGACCTCTATCCACTAGAGATAGTCATCCTCTATACTCTATCATCTCCAAAGATTACTCTCAACTCTGTATTAAATTTATACTAAACATGGTCCTTAGGTCTAGCACAAATCTACTCACTATCTATCTCTGGTCTGGCGCAAGCCTATACTCAAATATGCACCAAAATTTGTCCTCAAATCTACACTAAACATAGTCCTTCGATCTAGAACAAATTTTCTCAATATCTATACTCAAATTTGCACTAAACACAGTCCTTCGATCTAGCACAAATATGCTCAATATCTATCCTCAAATATGCACTAAACATAGTCCTTCGGTCTAGTATAAATCTACTTAATTTTTATCCTCAAATATGCACTAAACAAAGTCCTTCGATCTAGCACAAATCTGCTCAATATCTATCCTCAAGCCTTAACACAAAGCTTAACTCAATCATAAATCAACTCTGCTAGATATACCCCAAACCTTAACCCAAGGTACTAACAAATCAATCAATCAACTTTGATCTCAAGTCTTCTCAAAGACTTGTCTCAAATTTGCATTGTAAGCTTCCACAACAACTCACACTAATTTTTCCACAAGTTCTCTCTAGAACTTGTCCAATCTTCTCAATAAGTCCTCAACAAGACTTACCTCAAATATTCTCAACAAGTCCTCACTAGAACTTGTCCAATATCACAAAAACATATATAGAATTGTTAGAGACTCAATATGCTTCACACTCACAATAATGCTCAATCACTTTCAATCTCTCTTTTTACCACAGAAACATATAGAGAATTGTTAGAGACTCAATATGCTTCACACTCACCATAATACTCAATCACTTTCAATCTCTCTTTTTACCATAGAAACATATAGAGAATTGTTAGAGGCTCAATATGCTTCACTCTCACCACAATGCTCAATTACTTTCAATCTCTCTTTTTACCAAAGAAATATATAGAGAATTGTTAGAGACTCAATATGTTTCATACTCACAAACACTCAATCACTTCCAACCTCTTTCTCAAATCAATTCAGAATATAGAACAATTTGTTTCACAAAACTTGAACTTCCACTCAACCAAGCTCAATCACTTTCAATCTCTCAACCAAACACTCAATGAATGCTTATTCAACAATGCTTATCAAACAAACCTCACATAACAATGATACTCATGATTTTCCACAAACCCTAATCATGCACATGAAGGCTTACTCAATATTTCCAACAATGCTTATCAAATAAGGTTTCTATCATCAACCTTTATTCCAAAAAAACCTTTAAGCATTAATACAAAACCAAACTCAACAATGCTTACCAAACAATCCTTTTCACTCCAACTTAGCATTCACAACATCCAATCCAACAATATTTTTTCACAAGGAATATTTACCAATACCTTTTATTTTGATGGAGATATATATTCAAAACCTGTCTTAACCACAATAAAAATTTTTTTACCAACACTAGGGTTAGGTTACCACAACCGCTCTCAAGATATCCACAAAATAATTTTCTCAAAGATTATTTTTCATACAAAATAACAAATCTTTTTGTACACCTTATAATCTCCAAACTCACAATATTCAATTCAATAATTTGACCATAACACTTTAACAATTTTCCTTGCACACCTTATAATATCCAAACTCACAATATTCAATTCAACAATTTCACCATAACACAACACTTAACAATTTTCCATGCACACCTTATAATCTCCAAACTCACAATATTCAACTCAACAATTCATTAAAAACAACATGCATAGAAAAATCCTTATACACCTTATAATATCCACATCTTATAAATTTCAATCACCCCAAAAATCAAAATAAAAATATTTTAATTTTTATTTACCTTATAACTCCCCTAAGCTCTTAACATCCACGATAATCTCAAAGCACTCAAATTTCAATACCAAAAATCAAATGACATACCTTTTGTTTGTTCTGCCTACAAAAATATCTTTGGCAGATTTGACCACATGACTTATGCTCTCCCAACGCCTTAGCTCCAAGCTAGGCTACCAAGTGGGTTGTGTGCCCACATGAAACTTAATGCGCATGTTGTCCAACTTAACTTACCACCTCATGAATTGCCATGTAAAATGAATGATGGTTCTTCCTCCAAAATATCGATCGCATGGATCAAACCGCGATCTCTTCCATGCAAACCTTAATGCATTCCCAACTACCATTTGCGCTACCGCCATTGGTGGTAATTCAAACCACCACGTGAGCTTTGTTGTTTGGATGTCCCTCCAAGTACTTTGAAATTCAAATTGTCCTCTTCTCTAACACAGTGTTCAATATTCGTAGTCGAAGGTGTAATTGGGACTTAGGAAATAGAAAAAATTTCCTATATAAATACTTAATCACCTTTTGATTTCTCACATCAGCCCTTTTTTCGAATTTAAAAATTCAAATTTAATTTATTTAAATATTAAATTAAAAACTTTGCCTTCTTTATTAATTTAAATTAAAATTTTAATTTAAATTAAACCTTTGAAAATTGCTCATGGGTATTTTAAATTTGGACTTCATTTCTCTTCACCTTGTCATTTGGCCCAAAATATTATAATAATAAAATATTATTATTTAATTCAAGCTTGCTTCTCCTTTCTCGGGTTTTCAACCTTTGGGCACTTTTTAGACATATAATATTAAAAATAAATATTATATTCTATCCCTTTCCAAGACCTTCTTGCTTTTGGAAAAACCACTTGATGTCCTTAATGACGACAACATTAAACAAATATTCCTTTGACATCAATGACAATAAAACTACTCAAAATTTCCAACATGATGCTCTAGAAGAGCCCATTAATCAGGAGCAGACTTCACAAATGATTATTGATTTTACCAGACTCAGATATCTGATGGAAGACTTGATAAACAAAGGAGGTGTTGCAAACTATGAAGGTACTACTAAATTAGAATATCTTCACAAGAAGCTAAAGGAAACCTCCAACTCTTCTGAAGTAGTTTGGAAATAGGATCTAAAAATTCTGAATTTGTTGGTCTAGTTGTTTGGAAATAATTCTGAATAGGAAAATAAAGAGCAAGAATCATCTAAAGAAGAAGAGGTCAAGCAAGAGGATAATGTAGAAGAGGAGGTTTAGAAAGAAGAGGAAGAACCAGATAGAGCTACTATGGATCCTTAAGGGACACAAGCTTAGACTATTCTTGTTTGTACAATTTGTAGTCATGTAGAATTTTTGTATTTTGTTTTATTTGTTTTTACTCTAACATCATCAAAAGGAAATAATAAAAGCATGAGTCTAGAGAGACATAGAAAACAATAGTTTTGTGTGAAGGCATTCATATCATTTGTTGCAAAATGGATTTATAAGGAGAACATAGCTATGTTTTTTTCTAAAACATTGGTACAATTTTGAAGGAAGTGGAAAAGAAATTTGTGTTTCTGGCATGATCTCCATGTGAGCAATTATCCTCTGGGTGAATTAATAAGGTTTTCATAGGGTAGTATTATTATGGAAATTATTCTTTGAAACATTTTCTTGAAGAGAAGCATTTTTGACTCCTGATTCCCAACGGATAAGACTCTAAGTTTGATGGCTTTACAAAAAAATCCACCTAAGAGGTGCTAGAATGTAGGCCCAAAATGGCCACATCCTTAGAAAATATTGAAAAAATTTATTCTAAGGTATGAAATTTCTATTTCACTAAGGACATAGAGTATTTTGGAGCAGATCCAAGATAAGAGTTCTCCAATCCACTCAACACTTAGTATTTTTTTGCTTTAACAAGCTAAGATTTTATTCTACTCGATGCCCAATGTATTTGGCAACAGATTCAGGTGAGGCTCGATTTCATAAAACTTTTGAGAAAATATGATGTCAGTGTAATAGAAAGTACGGAATGGCGATTGTTTGTTTTTGCATGCTTCAACGACTAAGTATGGACAAGCTCAATTTTGTTGAGTTCCAAGACTAAAGTAGTGTGGAATGATGACAAGAAGGTCGAAAGCATTGTAAAAGCTACAAAATGGTGACAAAGTCTATTTACACTAATTCTAGTGCAGATTGGTGATTTTGTAGTCCAACTAAGTCAAACATTGATGTCAGCATATTTTTTTATAGATTATTATTTTCTTTATATCATAAAAGAGATAAGCAAGGCTAAGTAGAATATTGATAACTGATTCCATTCTACTCGTTATTTAGTGCATTTCTCATTGGAATTTGATTTCACATAACTGAAGCTACTAAATATGATTTCAACATTTAAAAAGTGTGGAATGACATCTTGTTCCTTCCTCGCTAGTTTGCAAAGCATTTTTGAAGGTTTAATTGCATTCATGCATGAAGAAGATCAACGACATAAATTTTACTAACATTGTTGTTGCATATAAAGGTGGAATCTTTCCAGATTCAAGATTGGTTAGTTTAAGAGACAAAAAGGTGAAGCATTGAGGGTTTCCAAGAACCAAGAACCAAAAGTAGTTGTAGATATGTAGTAGAACAAAGTTTCCAAGAATGATGAATGGATTATAACTATTTCCAACAGCCTAAACTCCAACTACCATAAACTAACCAACAAGTTGCAAAGTCTAGCTGCCATGGCAGATTACTTCCAACAAATTTATCGAACTCCATCAGCCAATAATATAATGCCAAAAAATCTCTCTAGTAAGCTATAAAATTGTAATATTTGTAATATCTCCTTAATATTTTTCATTTGACAAACTATAAATATAGGTCGAATCCTCATTTTTAAGGGTTGACTCTAGTGTGTTTGCTTTCCCTACTATAAATATTACTACAAACTAATGAAAGGAGCATTACTCTGATTATTGACTCAAAACGTGTTAAATTTCTATATTTCGTGCAAGAGGTTCAAAACTGTGAGCTACATTTATGTTAATACTTTAGCATTTAGTTCATTATAGTTTATTGGATTACTAGTTATGAGAGTAATTGAAAATTATTCATAGTTAGATATGTGTTTTTAGGAAGTTTATTTTTTCTAAATATGATTATTGGTCTATTCTACTAAATTGGATTATCAATGTTAGATATTGGAATTGCTTTTTGAAACATATCTCTATTTTATGTTGCAATTTATGAAGATTTCATGGGTTTGAATGCTACCAATCTTGAGTAGTGGGACACTAGAAATAGTTTGTGGGAGTTTTCTACTGTAATTGCCATTACTGTTAGCCTATCCAGCCATTGTTTTCTATAAAATATCTAACCCTAAACCTTTTTCTAACCCTTTTTTCAAAACCCTAATTGAGCTTTAATTATGTCAGCACTCTACTAAGTTGACAAGGAACCAACCTACTCTGGAGGTTGAACTGAAGTCACATTTGGTCCATCCAATGTTGAGTGTTGAGTTGTGACTATCAGGTGCATGCTTGAATAGAAAATTAGAATATATACCATCACAGTGTCAAGTAAAACTTGATGTCAATTCAGTGCCCAACAGGTTCTTCCTAGAAAGCATCAAGCTTTTTATGGTTCCTAGGTTTTGTTTTTTTCTTGTTCTACCTCAGAACCAAGTCTCCTTATTTAAAATTTCTGAGAGTAGCACTTTTATCAAACCATTTCTTTGTGTCTCCCATGTGTTTTTGATAATGGTTGTAAGCTTATTATTTATATTCTTCTAGTTGTAGGAGTTGTATCAATCTTTTCTCCATTAGTTCTGCTTCTTCCATGCCAGTTTGATTGAGTAATTTTAAAGTAGGTATTTATATGTGTATCAGGAGGACAAATTATTTACCATAGACTAATGAGTAAGGATATGTGTTGATGGATTTCTTGATTGTAATCCTGTCAATCCATAACACATGGTTTATTAATAAATTCCAGCTTCTCGTATTGTATTTCAGAGTCTACTTTAAAATATGAAGTAGATTTTTATTCATTGATTCAGCTAAACCATTTCCTTGGGGATAATAATTTGAATAAGTCTTCAAATAGATCCCATATTTGCTAGTAAAATCAATCATATTCATACCTATGAAGGATGTGATATTGTCCATGACCAATGTATCATGGATATCGAATCTTGTTATTAAGCTTTCAACAAATTTGATCACAACTTCCTGATCAGCTTTCTTAGTAGGCACTACTTCAGCCCACTTAGTGAATTAGTTAGTTAATGGAAGTCATAATATATTTGTGCCCAACGGATGAGTTAGATTCTATCATATCGATAAAATCCAGCCCCCATTATTGAAAAGGTTCTTCAACCTAAATAGGTTTCAAAGGCATTGAAGTGTTTCTATTTCTTCCAACATACTTTTGGTATTCTTAATAGTTTTTGGTTATTTTTAATACATCTAAAAAATAGATGGCCAATAGCAACCAATTTTGATTATTTTCAGAGCCGTAGTCCTTCTTGAGTAATGTCCACCTCATGGACCCCCATGAAACTCCTCCAAAATCTTATGTTTCTAATCATATTTTATGATCGAAGTAATTCACCATTCATATTTTTTTTGTACAATACTTTAGGTAGTAAGGTATACTTCAAATCATGTATCATGTATCTTCTTCGTTGTGAAGCATTTAAGCTTACTGGGCATTTTCTAGTTCAAAAATATTTGATCAAGTCATCAATCTAGTTTGTGTTTTGAGATTGATCATCTTCTAGAATTGGTTCTTGCATTTGGCAAACTATGTACTCTGTTGAGGCTTGTTTGGTGAGTTCTTGACATAATGCTTTACCTTTCACTAGCTTGGTCGGGTGAATCTCGACATTGTATTCTTATATCTTTGATATCCAACTAGCTCTTTGCTCGCCAACCTCTCCCTTTATGATAATTTTTTTGACATCAGGGTAGACTACATATACAATAGTCTTGCTCTGGAAAAGGAAATGCCTAAATTTTTTTAATGATTTCATGATCGCATAAACTTGCTTTTCGATGAAGTTGTATGTTTCCTCATGTTCTTACATGGTATTGTTGTGGCTGATCCACAACGTACCCCAAAATTGGGGACCCACCTTTTGCATGCTTTCCAAGAAGACCGCAGTGACCTAGATGCTAAAGATCAGAGAAAAAATCAAGAAAGAAAAAGTGTCGCGATATCGCGACATGTTGTAGTTTCGCGGCTAAGAAAGAAAAGTGTCGTAATATCACGACATGTTGCAGTATTGCGGTCCGGAGCAAAGAGGAAAAAGTGTCACGATATCACGACATGTTGCGTTTTCACGGTGGAAGGCAAGGAGAAAGATTAAAAATGAAAAAGTGTCACGATATCGTGACATGTTGCATTCTCACGACTAAAAATGAAAAAGTGTCACGATATCGCGACATGTTGCATTCTCACGACTAAAAATGAAAAAAGTGTTGCGATATCGCAATATGTTGCATTCTCGAGACTAAAAATGAAAAAGTGTCGCGATATCGCGACATGTTGCATTCTCGCGACTAAAAATGAAAAACTATCACGATATCATGACATGTTGCATTCTCATGACTAAAAATGAAAAAGTGTTGCGATATCGCAACATGTTGTGTTCTCGCAACCAAAAGAGGAAAAGTGTCACGATATAGCGACATGTTGTGTTCTCGCGACCAAAAGAAGAAAAGTGTCGCGATATCATGACATGTTGCTTTCTCACGACCAAAAGAAGAAAAGTGTCGTGATATCACGACATGTTGCTTTCTCGCGGACAAAGACATAGAAGTGTCACGATATCACGACATGTCTCATTTTTGTGATGCAAGAAGAAGAACAAAGCTACGGACATAAAAACGTTGCGATATCACGACATGTTGCTTTTTCATGATTTGAATGGGGTCGTTACAGAGTCTACAGCGACAACACTGAACACGTGGCATAAAGGTGTAAGAGTTATGGTGTAACGCTTCATGACCAATTATTACAGTCAACAAAGAAGATCAAGCGTTGTAGAGAAAAAATGTTTCGAAGCCCAAACAAAAGGCCAAAACAATGAAGAGGCGGGGGAAGGCGAAACGAAAGGATCTAGGAAATGAAACGAAACGTCACGGAGAGCCATACCAGAAAGTTTAAAAGTAGAAGCAAAGACAGGTACAAGGGTTGGAAACTGCTGCAAGTAGGGTTGCAGATCTGAGGGCAAGAGGCCATTCTGAACCTGCTTTGGAGTGTTTTTCTTCCACTTTTTTTGGTTTTGGAGAACCAAATTTCTGCTATTGTAAAATGACACATATTTAATGCAGATAATTTTTCAAAAATTTGCATCTTATGGGCAAGAAAGGAGGAGTCATTTTCTGCATGCAAGATTAAATGTCTATTTTCCCTTTTCATATTTTAGGCTTGTAAATGAAGTTTATACAAGTTTCTTGGTTACTTCATGCGAATGCTTAAATCTAAAAACCTCATTTAAACCCTAGAAGCCAGCACTTAGCTTATCCAAATTACAATTGTTTGGTAGGTCCAATAGGTTAGGTTGCATGCATGAAAACCTCATATCTTCGATTTTGTCGAAATAGGATATCATCAAACTGAATGCACATTATTTTCATTTTTCTGCACTTTATTTTTCCAGAAAGTTTAATTTTCTTTTAATTCTCAAGCATTAAAATAAAAAATTAAAAAAAAAATCAAAATCCAAAAATAGTTTCACCAATGCGTATGTTATACTGTAGATTTCAAATACGCATTTTAAAATTTCATTTTTGGAGTTGTTTAGTATTTTTTAAAAATTCATTAAATCTTTTGTTTTGTTGCAGACTTTAAAAATCCGAAAATAGGGAATTTCCATTTCAGGGCCAGAATTTCATTTTTTCAATTCTGTTTTGCACTCATGAGACTATGATGACATTCCCTTCATGAAAATTCCAATTTCATTGAAGGAGTTATGTTTTACGACATTTCCACAAATTTCATTTCGAAGCTACATCGTGGTCATACGAGGACCAACTCACATTTACTTTACTTTGATTCAATGAACAATCATTAAAGTTTCACGGTAAAATAAACCAACATTACCCGTTGTTTATAGTTACTTGCAACCACTAAGGTGTTCCAAGCATTAAAATTGAATATCTTTATTTGAGATTATTAATACACATGCAAAATGCTAACATAGTGAAGACTTTGGAGAAGTTACTTGTTTAATTTCTTTGCAAGAGGGGATTTGGGACTCAAATCCTATCGAAGAGTGTACTTTGACAATTGGGTGAAAATACCACTCAACATTTTGGCGCTAAAAAACCGAAAAAACCCAACCAACACCGCCCCCCCCCCCCCCCCCCCCCCCCCCCCCCCCCCCCCCCCCCCCCCCCCCACCCGCCCCCCCCCCCCCACCACACCCCCCCCCCACACCCCCCCCCCCCCCCCCCCCCCCCCCCCCCCCCACCCCCCCCCCCCCCCCCCCCCCCCCCCCCCCCCCCCCCCCCCCCCCCCCCCCCCCCCCCCCCCCCCCCCCCCCCCCCCCCCCCCCCCCCCCCCCCCCCCCCCCCCCCCCCCCCCCCCCCCCCCCCCCCCCCCCCCCCCCCCCCCCCCCCCCCCCCCCCAACCCCCCCCCCCCCCCCCCCCCCCCCCCCCCCCCCCCCCCCCCCCCCCCCCCCCCCCCCCCCCCCGCCCCCCCCCCCCCCCCCCCCCCCCCCCCCCCCCCCCCCCCCCGCCCCCCCCGGCCCCCCCCCCCCCCCCCCCCCACCCCCAAACCCCCCCGCCCCCCCCCCCCCGCCGGCCGCCCGCCCCCCCCCCCCCCCCCCCCCCCAAGCGCACCCCCACCCCAGCCCCCCCCCAACCCCACAACCCCCCACCCAAACCCCACCCCCCGGGGGCGGCCCCGGCGCCCCCGCCCCCGGCGAGGCCCCCCCCCCCGCCCCGCCCCCCCCCCCCCCCCCCCCCCCCCCCACCCCCCCCCCCCCCCCCCCCCCCCCCCCCCCCCCCCCCCCCCCCCCCCCGCCCCCCCCCCCCCGCCCCCCCCGGGCCCCCCCCCCCCCCCCCCACCCGCCCCCCCACCCACCCCCCCACCCCCCCCCCGCCCGCCCAGCGCCCCCCCCCCCCCCCCCGCCCCCCCCCCCCCCCCCCCCCCCCCCCCCCCCCCCCCCCCCCCCCCCCCCCCCCCCCCCCCCCCCCCCCCCCCCCCCCCCCCCCCCCCCCCCGCCCCCCCCCCCCCCCCCCCCCCCCCCCCCCCCGCGCCGCCCCCCCCCCCCCCCCCCCGCCCCCCCCCCCCCCCCCCCCCCCCCCCCCCCCCCCCCCCCCCCCCCCCCCCCCCCCCCCCCCCCCCCCCCCCCCCCCCCCCCCCGCCCCCCCGCCCACGGCCGGGCGGGCGCCGCCCGCGCACCCCCCCGGGCGCCGGCCGCCGCGGCGCCGCCCCCCCGCCCGCCACCCCCGCCGCCGAGCCCCCACACCCCCCCCCCCCCCCGCCCCCCCCCCCCCGGGCCCCCCCCCGCCCCCCGGGCGCCCGCCCCCGCCGCCCCCGGGCGGGCCGAGCCCCCACCACCCCCCAGCCCCCACACCCCCCGACCCCGGCCCCCCGCGCCCGACACGGCCCCCCCCCACCACCCGCGGCCCCCCCCCCGCACCCCCCGCCGCCCCACCCCCCCCAACCCAACCCAAAACACCCACACCCCCCACCCACCACCCCCCCCACGGCCCCCGCGCCGGGCCCCCCCCCCGCCCGCCCGCCCCGCCGGCGGCCGGCCGGGCCGGCCGCGGCCGGCCGCCCCCCCCCCCCCCGCCCCCCCCCGCCCCGGCGCGCCCGCCGCCGCCCCGCCCCCCCCCCACGCCGCCCCCCGCCCCGCCCCCCGGCGCCCCGCCCCCCCCGCCCCCCCCCGCACCCCACCCGCAGCCCCCCCCCGCCCCCCCCCCCCCCCCCGCCCCCGCCCCCCGACCCGCCCCCGCCCCCCGCCGCCGCCCCCCCCCCCCCCCCCGCCCCCCCCCCCCCCCCCCGCCCCCCCCCCCCCGCCCCCCCCCCCCCCCCCCCCCCCCCCCCCCCCCCCCCCCCCCCCCCCCACCCCCGCCCCCCCGCCCCCCGGCCCGCCCCCCCCCAGCCCCGGCCCGGCCCCCCCCGCCCCCCCCCCCCCCCCCCCCCCCCCAACCCAAACCCCCCCCCCCCCCCCCAACAACGCCCCGCACCAACCCCCCCCCCCACCCCCCCCCCCCCCCCCCCCCCCCGACCGCCCCCCCACCCAACACAACCAACAAACCCGCACCCCACCCACCACGCGCGCCCGCCCCGCCCACCGCCGGGCGCCCCCCCCGCCGCGGCCGGCCCGCCCCGCCCCGCCCCGCCCCGCCCCCCCCCCCCCCCCCCCCCCGGCCCCCCCCCCCCCCCCCCCCCCCCCCCCCCCCCCCCCCCCCCCCCCCCCCCCCCCCCGCCCCCACCCCCACGCCCCGCCCCCGCCCCGCCCCCCCCAGCCCCACCCCCCCCCCCCCCCCCCCCCCACCGCCCGCCCCCCCCGCCCCCCCCCCCCCCCCCGCCCCCCCCCCCCGGCCCCGCCCCGCCCCCCCCCCCCCCCCCCCCCCCCCACCCCCCCCCCCACCCCCCCCCCCCCCCCCCCCCCCCCCCCCCCCCCCCCCCCCCCCCCCCCCCCCCCGCCCCCCCGCCCCCCCCCACCCCCGCCCCGCACCCCCCCCCCCCACCCACCGCCCCCCCCCCGCCCGCCCCGCCCCCCCCCCCCCGCCGGCGGGCGGCGGCCCGCCCCCGCCCCCCCGACAGCCCCCCCCCCCGCCGGCCCCCCGCCCCCCCGCCCCCCCCCGCCCCGCCCCCCCGGCCCCCGCCGCGCGCCCCCCCGCCGCCCGCCCCCCCGCCGCCGCCCGCGCCCCCCGACGGCGGGGCGCGGGCGCCCCCCCCACGCGCCCGCGCCCGGCGCCCCCCCCCGCCGCCGGCCCCCCCGCCCGGGGGCGCGGCCGGGCCGCGGCGGCGCCCCCCCGCCCGCCCCCCCCCCCCCCCCCCCCCGCCCGCCCCGCCCCCCCCGCCCCCCCCCCGGCGCCCCGCCCCCCCCGCGCCCCCCCCCCCCCCGCCGCCCCCCCCGCGGCCCCCGCCGCCCCCCCCCGCCCGGCGCCCCCCCCCGCCCCCGCCCCCCGCCGGCCCCCCCCCCCCCCCCCCCGCCGCGCGCCCCCCCCCCCCCCCCCCCCCCCCCCCCCGCCCCCCCCCCCCCGCCCGCCCCCCCCCCCGCCGCCCCCCCCCCCCCCCCCCCCCCCACCCCCCGCCCCCCCCGCGCCCCCCCCCCCGCCCCCCCCCCGCCCCCCCCCCCCCCCCCCCCCCCCCCCCCCCCCCCCCCCCCCCCCCCCCCCCACCCCCCCCGCCCCCCGCGCCCCGCGCCGCCGCCCCCCCCCCCCCCCCCCACCCCCCCCCCCCCCCCACAACCACCACCCAACACACCCCCCCCCCCCCCCCCCCCCCCCCCGCGCCCGGCCCCCGCCCCGCGGCCGCGCCCCCCCCCCCCCCCGCCCCCCCCCACGCCCCCCCCCCCCCCACCCCCCCCACAAACCCCCCCCCCCCCCCCACCGCCCCCCCCCCCGCCCCCCCCCCCCCCCCCCCCCCCCCCCCCCCCCCCCCCCCCCCCCCCCCCCCCCCCCCCCCCCCCCCCCCCCCCCCACCCCCCCCCCCCCCCCCCCCCCCCCCCCCCCCCCCCCCGCCCGGGCCGCCGCCCCCCCCCCCCCCCCCCCCCCCCCCCCCCCGCCGGCCCCCCCCCGGCGGGGCCGCCCCCCCCCCCCCCCCCCCCGCCCCGGGCCCCCGGCCGCCCCCGCCGCCGCGCCCCCCCCCCCCCCGCCCGGGGCCCCCCCGCCCGCCCCCCCCCCCCCCCCCCCCCCCCCCCCCCCCCCCCCCCCCCCCCCCCCCCCCCCCCGCCCCCCGCGCCCCGGCCCGGGCCGCGCCCCCCCCGGCGGCCGCCCGGCGGCCGCCCGGGGCGGGGCCGCCGCCCCCCCCCCGCCCCCCCGCCGCGCCCGCCGCCCCCCCCGGCCCCCCCCCGCCCCCCCCCCCCCCCCGCCCCCCGCCCGCCCCGACCCCGCCCCCCCCGACCCCCCCGCCCCCCCCCCCCCCCCCCCCCCCCCCCCCCCCCCCCCGCCCGCCCGCCCCCCCCCCCCCCCCCCCCCCCCCCCCCGCCCCGACCCGGGCCGCCCCCGCACGGCCCCCGCCCCCCCCCCCCCCCCCCCCCCCCCCCCCCCCCCCCCCCCCCCCCCCCCCCCCCCCCGCCCCACCCCCCCCCCCGCGGCGGGCGGGGGCCCCCCCCCCCCCCCGCGCCCGCGCCCCCCCCCCCCCGCCCCCCGCCGCCGCCCCCCCCCCCCCCCCGCCGCCGCCCCCCCCCCCCCCCCCCCCCCCCCCGCCGCCGCGCCCCAGGCGCCCCCCCCCCCCCCCCCCGCCCGCCGCGGCGGCCGCCCCCCCCCACCCCCCCCCCCGCCCCAGACAAACACGCAACACCCACAACCACACCACAAAACAAAAAAAACCACAAAAACAAAAAAAAAAAAAAAAAAAAAAAAAAAAAAAAAAAAAACAAACAGCGGGGCGGGAGCCGCCGGCGCACGACACCCCCCCTAAACAAAAAAAAAAACCCAAGCCCCACCCCCCAGGCGCCCCAACAACACAACCAAAAAAAACAAAAAACCAAACACCACCACCACCCCACCACCACCACCACCCCCCCCACCCCCCCCCCCCCCCCCCCGCCCAACCCCACACACAACCACCCCACACCCCCCCCCCCCCCCCCCCCCCCCCCCCGCCCCCCGCCCCCCGTTGGCCGCCCGCCGCGCCGGCACGCCACCCCCCCACCCACCCCACCACAACCAACCCACAAAAACAAAAAAAAAAAAAAAAAAAAAAAACACCCCAGGCACGGCCCTGGCGCCGTCCCGCGCCCCGCGCGCGGGCGGCGACGCCGGCCGCCCGCCCGCGCCCACCCACAAAAAAAAAAAAAAAAACACCGCCCCGCCCAGACGGCCCCGCGGCCCCCCCCTCAAGGGGGCAAAAGGGAACCCCCAAAGGGGCCCCCCCGCGCCCCGTCGCCAAGGGGCGCAGAAGGAGGGCATGAAATGGTTCATTTCATCATGATTTTAAATGCTACAGGTTTATAATTGTTTAAGAGTTTTGTATTGCTAAATATTTCAAGTCCATTTGAAATATTGTTAAGCAAATCATGTATGCTATGCATTGTTCTAACATTTTTTGATTTTTCATACAGGAATAATGTGTTTTGGATTTGATTTTAAAGTTGTATTCTTTGAGATTCACTAATGGCTATGTTTACACCATGGATGCTAGGTGGCCCATTGAACATACCTGGAGTTCAACATTATTTTCTTGTTGGTTTTGAGATATATCTTCCTCGATTTTTGTCTAATGGGACAAATACTGCAGAAGAACATGTTCAAGCATTCAAAATGTATGTGAACCAATTAACAATTTGGTATGATGATGTTGCTTGTAAAATGTTCCCTTACACCTTGGACAAAGTGGCATATGATTGGTTTACAAGTCTACCTTTAGGGTCTATCACTTCTTGGGCTCAACTAGAGGCAACATTTCTTAATCAATTTAACAAAAAGCAAGTTGACCCAATCTTCGTGTGCGATCAGTTTGTCTATATTAGAAAAGGACCAAGTGAAAATGTGAAGTCATTTTTTGAAAGGTTCTTTGGACTATACACTCAATTAGTGATATTTTATGCTCTTCGAGAAGAAATGGCTCTCCAAATATATGTCAATGCTCTTGACCCACTCACTTCCACATATTTGCGAGGGATGCCTCAAATCACATCTTTGTCACAAGCCTATACTCAAGCAATGGCAATTGAGCAACAATTGAGTTGTCAAAATTATGGTGTGGGTTTTGGATCATATAATCTTCAATCATTTAATACCTCCCTTACCCACCCAATGATTTATCCACCTCAACCAAGTTCAAGTGTGAATCAATTTCAAAATCAACAATCGTTCCCAAGCTTCAATCAATTTCAAAATCATCAACCTACTATGCAAGATCAACCGTATTTCTTAAGTATGAATCAACTTCAAAATACTCATCTTGATTCAAAAGATGTTTCTAAAATAAATTTCAATGATTTTCATAAGAATATGATTTTAGGCAAGGGAGGAGTACTAGATCCAACTAGTATTGAAACATGTGATAGATTGGGAACCCTTGACTCACCAAAAGATGAATTCTATGATGATGAATCTTTCTCGAATGACACGTTGGATGACATTGTTGAAAATAATGGCCAAGAAAATTCACACCTTCCAAATTATGTTAAACGTGAATCATGGGTTACAAATGTGGACTATGATAGCCTTAATAATTTGAATACAAGCAATAACCCAATTTTGGAAGTAATTGAACCATCTAAGGAAGGTGAAGGTAAATTTGATGAGAAACATGTTGATGAATTGAAAAATGATGAAGAAATAGTTGAGCATCACAATTTGATTTTGAAAGAGAATTATTATGATTCTGGGGATAAATGGGAAGAGTATGCTCACCCCAAACCTTCTAATAAATTTTGTGTGCCTATTGATATGCAGGATAATACAATTGCCCTTTCACATGAAGATATTACAAGTCCTGTACAATATGAGAATGTTTTGGAAGAAGGGTTGGAGAAGGATAATGATTCTACTACCATGGATAAAGAAGGAGAATCAATTGATTTTGTTCCCCTTGAGGGGCAAGAAATCAAAAATATTGATCCACCTATTGCTTCTACAATGTCTATGGCATATCAAAATGATGAAATTACAAAACCTAAGTGGTGTGGGTTTGATATTATTGATGATCCTAATGAAAATGTGGATTTTGAGGCGACTCAAGCCATTGATCATGGAAAGGTGTCACGCGACACATATCTTGAAAAACTAGGCTCTTGTTTTGAAAAAGATGGACACATGTTTGATTGGGTGCCTAACTTTGGTGTTTTTGAATAGTTGTTAAATGATGAAGAAGACAATGAGAAAAAAGAAAAAGCTACTAACACTCATCAAGTTATGGTAAATTTTAATCATGATGGGTTGAGTATGGATGACAAGGTGAAATCTTTACCTTTGGTAGTAGCTACAAAAACTTTAAGTGATAGGTTACATGATGTCCCTTTGGATGCTAATATTATTAATGAGGAAATGTCAAATTTTGTTGATGCTTGTCAAGTCTTGAATGATTTTGATTGCTTTAAAATCCTGGAAAATGATTTGAATTCAAGACTTTTAGAAATAGGCTCGTGTTTGCAACATCTCATATTTGAAAAGGAAGGCCTAATTTTAAATCATGAATCGAATTATGATATGGATACATTCAAGAATAGACAAGATAAAATTGAATATCATTTTAGTAATTTGATGCTCACCTATGAGAGTATTAATGGAATTAAATCTAATTGGTGGGGTGAGCGAGGTAAGTTAAAAGTTGTTGCATGGTGCGGTCTAATCTTGTTTTTTTTGGGTTCATACAAAATTTGGCCTACGTATCACGTTGTATGTTTGTTGAAGTGTTCTAATCATGTTTGGGATCCAGGAAAGTAATAGTCCAAGCTTTGCATCATCTTGTACTATATTGTATATAGATTTTGGTTTGTGTTTTCAAGTTCATTTTTGGAATTGCTTTTTGGGTTTGGTTTTAAGTTTTGTGTGCTAGTCCTTTGGATATGTTTGGTTCGTTTAAAAAAAAAAAGAAAAAAGAAAAAAAATAAGATGTCAACTTATGCCCTTATGAATGTTGCCTAAGATCAGGAGAATATGAAACATTGGAATTGTGTTGTAGAAATCTCCGCAAGTAACACGAACATTTTAAATAATATCGTTTGAAACTTGTGATGCATGAAGTTGTCAATTCTACAAGTTATGGCAACGTAGGTGGTATAATCCATCCGCAATTCAGAAAGAGCAATGCATTCATGTTATATTCCACATTGCATATACATTCCATCTCAGTTGCATCTTCATTTCAAATACAATCATTGAAAAGGTGTCAAATCCTCTTAGGGTTATTATATAACATAAAAAAAAAAAATTCTAAGGTTGGGAATTAATGCTTGAATTATCTTGAACCAAGCACATTCTATACACATTAAAGAGGATCTTGAGCAAAATGGTCAAAACCATACTTGGAAGAAAAAGTGAGGCGAAAGGAGTATTCCGTGTCTGTCCTGTTATGCAACATAATCCTTAAAATAATGGTTTTTACCACTCCCATAGAGCTTAAAGCCTAAAATCAGAGTAGTAAGGATAGGGTTAAATCCTCATTGAACTTAGGTTGAGGATCCAACTCCCCAAAGCTCTGATTTGACCTTCATGGAGTAGTAAGGATAGGGCATAATTCTCATCTCGCTTAGGTTGAGAATATGATTCCCCAAAGCTTCTATTTTTCATTTCATCATAAATATTGGATTGGAAGGATCGTACAACATGTCCCTTGTAAGGATGGGCAGTCATCCCTAAGGTCCAAGAAATAAAAAATGAAGCCAAATCATGGATTATGGGGCTAACCTCCATCGGGGCTATAGACGCTTGGCTGGCAGTGGAGTATGCTCATGCGTGGCAACATGTCTTGTCTAAAAAAAAACCATTGACTGCTCAAATGGACAGACTAGCCTAACAATTTCATCCATAACAGGTTAAATCATTTTTTTCAAGATGAGGTGATAAATTCCAGATCAGAGTAGTAAGTATAGGGTTAAATTCCCATCTCGCTTAGGTTGGGAATCCTATTCCCCAAAGCTCTGATTTCACTTACACTTGCACATGGGTTTAAGATGGTAGTGACACATAACCAACTTTGGGATCTAATAAATTAATTTAGTATACACGTATTTGATCCTAAGAGGGTTTGACAATTTTAAAATGTTTGTGTATGATACTAGAAGGTTTGAGCCTTTATAAAGCAGGTTGTTATATCTCTAGCATATTTTTCATGCATTAAATCCTGCACAAATCATTCATAACCTCACATATGCATTCAGGTAAAACTGACAATGGAATGTTGATCAATTTCAAACGATAGGGAATGGAGCACACTGCACACATCGAGTTGATGCTTAACGATTCTAATTTTTCATGTATTTCTGATCTATTGGCATTCTTTGGGATATGTGCTAACGCATGTGTTTAAGTTTTTATATTTCCAGGTTAGGTTCTCATTGAAATGCTCAGGAGCATTTCTTAGTAGAGTCACCATTTGTTGTGGCTGATCCACAACGTACCCCAAAATTGGGGACCCACCTTTTGCATGCTTTCCAAGAAGACCGTAGTGGCCCAGATGCTAAAGATCAGAGAAAAAAGCAAGAAATAAAAAGTGTTGTGATATCACGACATGTTGCAGTTTCGCGGCTAAGAAAGAAAAGTGTCGCGATATCGTGACATGTTGCAGTATCGCGGTCCGGAGCAAAGAAAAGAGCAAAGAGGAAAAAGTGTCGCGATATCATGACATGTTGTGTTTTCACGATGGAAGGCAAGGAGAAAGAGTAAAAATGAAAAAGTTTCACGATATCGCAACATGTTGCATTCTCGCGACTAAAAATGAAAAAGTGTCATGATATCGTGACATGTTGCATTCTCACGACTAAAAATGAAAAAAGTGTCACGATATCGTGACATGTTGCATTCTCGTGACTAAAAATGAAAAAGTGTCGCGATATCGCGACATGTTGCATTATCGTGACTAAAAATGAAAAAGTGTCGCGATATCCTGACATGTTGCATTCTCGCGACTAAAAATGAAAAAGTGTCGCGATATCGCGACATGTTGTGTTCTCGCGACCAAAAGAGGAAAAGTGTCGCGATATCGCGACATGTTGTGTTCTCGCGACCAAAAGAAGAAAAGTGTCACGATATCGCGACATGTTGCTTTCTCGCAACCAAAAGAAGAAAAGTGTCACGATATCGTGACATGTTGCTTTCTCGCGAACAAAGACATAGAAGTGTCGTGATATCGCGACATGTCTCATTTTTGTGAAGAAAGAAGAAGAACAAAGATGCGGACATAAAAACATCGCGATATCATGACATGTTGCTTTTTCATGATTCAAAGGGGGTCGTTACAGAGTCTATAGTGACAACGCTGAACATGTGGCATAAAGGTGTAAGAGTTATGGTGTAATGCTTCATGACCAACGATTACAGTCAGCGAAGAAGATCAAGCGTTACAGAGAAAAAAATGTTTTGAAGCCTAAACAAAAGGCCAAAACAATGAAGAGGCAGGGGAAGGCAAAATGAAAGGATCTAGGAAATGAAACAAAATGTCACGAAGAGCCATACCAAAAATTTTAAAAGCAGAAGAAAAGATAGGTACAAGGGTTGGAAACTGCTGCAAGCAGGGTTGCAGATCTGAGGGCAAGAGGCTATTCTAAACTTGCTTTGGAGTGTTTTTCTTCCACTTTTTCTGGTTTTGGAGAACCATATTTTTGCTATTGTAAAATGACACATATTTAATGTAGATAATTTTTCAAAAATTTGCATCTTATGGGCAAGAAAGGAGGAGTCATTTTCTGCATGCAAGATTAAATGTATATTTCTCCCTTTTTGGATTTTAGGCTTGTAAATGAAGTTTATACAAGTTTCTTGGTTGCTACATGCGAATGCTTAAATCTGAAAACCTCATTTAAACCCTAGAAGCTAGCACTTAGCTTATCCGAATTGCGCTTGTTTGGCAAGTCCAATAGGTTAGGTTGCATGCATGAAAACCTCATATCTTTGGTTTTGTCGAAATAGGATAGCATCAAACTGAATGCACGTTATTTTCATTTTTCTGCACTTTATTTTTCTAGAAAGTTTAATTTTCTTTTAATTCTCAGGCATTAAAATAAAAAATAAAAAAAATTTAAAATCCAAAAATAGTTTCACCAATGCGTATGTTATACTGTAGATTTCAAATACGCATTTTAAAATTTCATTTTTGGAGTTGTTTCGTAGTTTTTAAAAATTCATTAAAGTTGTTGTTTTGTTGCAGACTTTAAAAATCCAAAAATAGAGAATTTCCATTTCAGGTTCGGAATTTCATTTTTTCAATTTTGTTTTGCACTCATGAGCCTATGATGACATTCCCTTCATGAAAATTCCAATTTCATTGAAGGAGTTATGTTTTACGACATTTCCACAAATTTCATTTCGAAGCTACATCGTGGTCATACGAGGACCAACTCACATTTGCTTTACTTTGATTCAATGAACAATCATTAAATTTTCATGGTAAAATAAACCAACATTGCTCGTTGTTTACAGTTACTTGCAACCACTAAGGTGTTCCAAGCATTAAAATTGAATATCTTTATTTGAGATTATTAATACACATATGCAAAATGCTAACATAGCGGAGACCTTGGAGAAGTTATTTGTTTAATTTATTTGCAAGAGGTGATTTGAGACTCAAATCCTATCGAAGAGTGTACTTTCACAATTGGGTGAAAATACCACTCATTAGGTATGAATTAGAAAGGCTATGGACCTCTATTCATTGTCTATCCCTTTATGAGTAAGGACTACGATATAAATTTTTTTTTCTCCTACAGTATACAAGATGAAACCTCTGGAGTAATCTGGATTTACTAAGATAGGTGCTTGGGATATCTATTACTTTATACTGGTGAAAGCTTTCTTTCTTCAATCTGTCCATTTGAATTCTACATATTTCTTTAATATCTTTATCATGGGATTGATAATTTACGTAAATTCTACTATGAACTTGTGTACAAAGTTTATCTACCTGAATAATTATTGTAGATCTTTCTTGTTCGGAGGTAAAGAGTGTTCCAACAACACTTTCACTCTGTTAGGGTCTATATCTAGCCTAGCCTTGGAAATGACATGTCCAACTAAAATCGCCTCTTCAACAAAAAATATGGATTTCTTTGGATTCAAAGAGATGCCAAAATCTCTACATTTTTTAAAAACTCTTCTAATTTGTTCAACGTGATCTTCTTTACGATGAGAGAACATTGTCATATCATCTAAGTTTATTACTATCATCTTATTGGCAAGTTATCCAAAATCTACATCCATTACCCTTTGAAAGGTCGCTCCAGTGTTGGATAATCCAAAAGGAATCCTCTGGACACATTTTTATACCCTAAAAACCCATCCAATAAGGAGAATTTCTTAGCTCCTTCCATAGTATGCAAGGTTTTATCAATTTTTGGGAGAGGGTAATGATACTTTAACAAAGCTTTATTGATATTTTGAAAGTTTATACATAGCCTAATGTCTCCATTCTTCTTCCTGATAGGAATCAGGTTAGCTACCCATGTATAATATTTGATGGGGTGGATTATCTTGGCTTTGAGTAGCTTTAGAAGTTATTTCTTCATTAGAGCTTTGATTTTGGGGTTCATTGGCCTTTATTTCTGCATAAAGGGTTTTGCACCTTCTTCGAGTTCAATGGTATGTTGTATGGTCTCTTTGGAGTAGACCTTAAAGTCACCATAAGTCCAAGCTATGATATCAAAGAATTATTTGCACAGTATTTAAATCTGATTCAATTCTTCTTCTATGTAGTTTTTTCCTACTTTGATAATTTTTTATGATTCCAACTAAACTTATTTATACCTGTGTTTATCAACCTTCATCCTATGACCAATTTACTTCTCATTATTGTAAAACAAGATTTCCAAAGTGATCAGTCATTTTGGGATGTGAACATTTTTCAATTGGATCATACTTTCATCTTCTTCATCTCCCTGCATTCTATCGCTTGAACTATTCATTTCATGTATTAGGAAATCTACTTTTTTTATCACTCTCAAATACCTATTAAAAGGTGTCTTTTTTTGGCATAGAGGATCTGTATATAAGTCTTAACATCTTATATTTTTGAATGACATTGCTTATGGGGTAAAAATTTGTACCTACCTATGCCAATAGATCACCATGGGTATTCTTTTATCTAGGGATCGCTTTGATGTTTAGATATTTAAAATCTTCAAGAAAATACCATACTTTATTCATGTAAGCTTTGATATAGTGTTGCTTACTAACACATTTTTCTATGACTTGGTTGACAATCAGTTCTAAATTTCCATAAATTTATAGTTTCTTGATTCCAAGTCTCTCGACTTTCTTAAGGCCTAGGCAAAGAGCCTCATATTTGGCTACATTGTTAGTGCAACTCCAAGTTAGTTGATAGGATAAAACCTTTTCCTCACCTATTGGGGAGATTAAGACTATGCATGCTCTAGCTCCATTCTTGCATCTGGAACCATCAAAGAAATATTTCCACATTTTGTTGGCAAATGGGTCTATTGTGTACGAAGATGCGGGATTACTTTTCTCAAGTTTCATGATTGAATAGCTTCCAAGGTCTGTCTCAATCATGGTGTTGAATTCTTGGAGGAATAATTGATCTTCTTATTGTAGTAAATTTAGAGCTTCTTCCATTATGTAGTACATTTAGAGCTTCTTCCATTAATTTTAAATCTTACAACTCCTCCATCATTATGCTCATTGTATTAGCATGCTTCCCTTTATCTTCAATTTTTCGTATGGAAGGTAGATGGTTTGTTGTTGAATATTTTCACTATTTTTCCCTTGAACAGAATTTCTAAGTGTGAGTAATCCATAGACAAGTATCATCCTATCTTGGTTGTAAATTCTCTAGATAAACACATACCAAAATAAGGTTCTAAATTCACTACGACCACCTCTTGTATAATTATAAGTTAATGCATTATGTGTAGAACTATGGGAATATCTTTTATCATCCCCATAATTTTGATCGGAGTCCCATATAACTCCAAAATACTCGGGCTACTTCTAATGTATTCCATCCCCATGATATCACACACAGCTTTGGGTATTATGATAGTTGTTGCCCCTGAGTCTATCATATAATTAAGCACCACCCATTCTTCCATATAGAGAGACAAATAGAAGGGAGGAGGTCTATTTTTTTCTGTAGTAGACGTCAAACTATCTTGTACAAAATTCAACTAAGGGGGAGTTCTACTCTTGCTTTTCATAGACCTTGGGGATTCCTATAATAATTTGATTTATCCCAAAAATTGTAAGGCATCGTACATAGTTTCTTTGGAAGGGGTCATTTTTTATTTCTTCTACTATGTTGAAGGGGAGAGGATCAAAAAATTTCTCTTTTTCTTTTCTAACAATATCATACTTATTCTTATACCCTTGAGTGGCATCTATCATTTAACACTTGATCAATGAGGGATATCTCAAATTATCTCTTGCATGTTCCTATATCTCAATTTCCTTCTATAGTGGGGCTTCTTTGTGTATTTCTACTTCTTTATGACCTGAGCTTTGGGGAATGTTTTCATAGGAGGCTCTTCTCACAACCTAGTTTCTCATAGGTGAAGGTACCTTCAAGGTTTAAGTTCATTGGGATCTACCTATAAATGTTTCTTCCTTAATCTAATCAAAACAACTACTTGTTCCATAGAAGGCATCATGATATTGTAATTTTTATCTCTGATCATGTTTACTTTCCCTTTGAGAATTTTTTGCTCTTTCAATAGCTATCTTTTGAACGTAGTGTTGATGGATCATGCATGAGTTTTCATTATGTGGATTATTACATGTGGAACACTAGAAGTCTGATTCTATCAAGGATTTGGTAGGTTTAGAATCTTCATTAGCGTAAACCACATTTGATCTCTCTTAATTTTTGCTGCTTGTGGAAGCTTGGTCTCTAGTTACTTGTGGAAATATCCTTGGTTGGAAACTTCTCTCTATTTCTCTTCTTTCCATTGAAGTCATATTATTCATTAGAGTTTTCATGGCTGATTGTAAATCTTGTAAAGCTACAAGTTGAGGATCACGAGTTGGTGATATTGTTGCTATAGAAAGTGCAGGAATAACAAGTAACAATGGAGGAGCTAGGAGTACCTGTATTACCTGAATAGAGGGTTTTCCAATCCATTTAGGAATATCTACATTGGATGTAGGAGCAAGGCTTGGAAAACTAGAATTTGATACTTGTGGAAGATCTGTAAAGATAGGCATAACCATTTTTGGAGGGAACCTTCTAATAGTGATGACATATTTTTTTGCTTTTTGAGCTTCTTGGAAAATCTCTGGGAAAGTAAACACTTGAGACTATCTGATATTCATGCTTATACTGAGTTAAAAGCTCTTAGATAATAATAAATCGATTGTTCATCTATTGGTCGCAACCCATCAAGTACTCTCTTCCAAGTATGACTAAATCGGATGTTGAAATCTACTATTTCTTCCTAAGGATGCTTCTTAACAACAATGAATTGGTTTAGCAAAGAAAACATATCAACATGTTCATTGAAATCTTCTACAAGTTTATCGATGAGCTAAGTCCAAGTAGCTATAGTTTGATTAAATAGGGATTTACACTAATAGAGCATTTTCTCTTTCAAGGAGATGACTAGCAGTCTTATCATAACATCTTCCTTAGTGATGTTATGTATGGGTGTCAGTGTGGCTACATCTTGGTACTATTCATAAGTCATTTTTCTTGTGTCATCATACTAGGGTAGCACTTTCAAAGCCATTACGGGGATTTGATGCTGAGTTAATTTTGGGAACTAAATTGTACCAAGTTTTCACTCGACACTATAGCTGTCTATCTTCCTATTTTCTATCTAGGCTTGCACCTGATAGCTACAACTCAGCACTCAACATTGGATGGACTAGAATAGGGGTTTTCAATCCAACCTCCAAATTAGGTTGGTTCCTTGTCAACTTATCAAATTATTGACACAATTATGCTCACTTAGGGTTTGAGGTTTAGGGTAAGAGAATATTAGGGTTAGAGAAATACGAATAATAGTGGATGGATAGGTTAACAACATTGCACTACCATGGAAAGCTCCCAAAAACTATATCAAAGATATATACTCAGACAAACATTATTTCAAATCATATTATCTCTTACCTATTAAAGCACAATAGAGAAATATTGTAGCACGTAAGTTCAATATCCAGGCAATGATAATCCAAATAACATAATTCACCAATACCTACATTTCATAGAAATGTACTCCCTAACAACATAGAGCAAACTCAGAACCAAATTTCAATTACTGTAATAGTTATTAATCCATTAATTAAGCACAAACTAACCATTAAAGCATTTACAAAAATACAACTAAAGAATATGAACCTCTGATATCAAGCACAAGAACACAGATTTGAGGCGAAGATCAATGTAATTTTGCTTCCATTATATTTTTAGGAATGTTTACAATAGCATAGGCAAACATGCTAGAGCCAACCCTTAAAAATGAGGGTTTGACCTCTACTTATAGTTTTGCAAAATTAAAATAATCAAGAAATGTTACAATGATCTTGTTTTGACAGCACAATAAAAATATCTAGTTGGCATCAGGTCACTGGTTCATCCTCTAGGAAATCCACCGAAATAAGGTCTACCATGGCAGCTTGGGACCTCTAGAACTTGTTGGTCACTCAGTGAAACTGGAGTTTCGGTTGTTGGATATTATGACTTTCTATCAATTCTTCTTGGGAGGGATCTACCATCATTGATCTGTAACCACCTTTAGTTCAATCTTCTGGAAAACCCTCGATGCTTCATCTTCCAATTGATTGTTTCAATATTGATGTTAAAATGTCCCTTAAACATCCAATATTCATTGACATAACCTCCATCATTGATTCTCCTCATCATACGGTTAATATCTAATCTGGCATAAGCTTTATCAAAATAGCGAGGAGAATTAAGTTACATCCCACTTTAAATTATTGATGATGTCATATTTTTGCATTAGAATCTATGAAATCTCCTAAATAACACAAGCTTATACTGAGAGGGGGGGTGAACAGTATAAGACCTCTTTTTCATTTTTCTTTTATAATGCAAAATAGTAAAGCAATGTACTCAAAGCAATATCAAAACAATGCACAATATCATCCACAAAGTGACACCAATTTTAACGTGGTTCACCTAGAATGGCTGGGCTACGTCCACAAAAATTTTCTCTAAAATTTATCTCAATGTTCTTTGGGAAACCTTCCCAATTACAATGTTTATGAGCCTCAGCCCAAAGGAGATACCTTCCCCCAATCTGAATTTATGAGCCTCTGCTCAAAGGAGATACCTTCCCCCAATCTGAATTTATGAGCCTCTGCTCAAAGGAGATACCTTCCCCTATGCTCTGGAAATGATCCCTCAGAAGATCAACTGTCTCTACCTCTTTCCAGCATGTGGAACTCCTTTCCACCGAAGACCTCCTGTCCTCAATGCTTAGCCTAAGAGACCTCTGCCTTCTATGATCACGTCCACAGTAGCTCAGCAACAAAATCTGTCCTTAGGTTCTTCTCATAGAATCGATGCACCTCTGAACTTAAGCAGCAGCACTCCGCATTCGTCTCTGCTCTTTCTGCTCTCTACGCCCTCTGCTCTCTTTGCGCAATCATAGCCACACTTGGTCAAACTTCAACCTTTGCTCCTCTGCGCAATCATAGCAGCACCATCTTCACGCACTCTACTTCCTTTGCGATCTTTCACACTTAGAAGATTCGACGAAATGCACTCTGCACACTACTATCAAATTTCGCACTCTGCTCTCGACGATCGAACTTCTTCTTTGTGCACTATCTTCAAACGTCGCACTTTAACTTCTCATCACATACTCCTCAACTCTTCAAACAACCCTCCTTTTATAACAAAATTTTCATGATTAAAAACTTTGAACTTAGTCGAATGTTATAACAAATGCAAGCCCTAATCTTCGTCGGCTGTGAGCCCTAATCTTCGTCGACTAAAATTTGACTTTGTCGGCTTCACTACCTCTGTAACTCTTCTGTAGCTTCTGCCATGAAAATACATGTCACGATATCGTGACACTTTTCGCTTTCTTAACCTCTTCTTGGCTTGCACCCGTGAAAACAGAACATGTCGTGAAATCGTGACACTTTCGCTTCCTTGCACTCTTCTCTGCTTGCACTAGCAAAAATGGAACATGTCGCGAAATCGTGACACTTTCGCTGCCTTGTGCTTTTCTCTGCCTTGCACCCGTGAAACCGGAACATGTCACGAAATCATGACACTTTCGCTGCCTTGTGCTTTTCTCTGCCTTACGCTCGTGAAAATGGAACATGTCATGAAATCATGACGCTTTCACCTTTGAGCTCTTCCTTCTTGAATTTGTTGCGAAATCATGACGCTTCTCCTGTTGAAGACCTGCTTTCTATTTCTATCGTGAAATCGTGACACTTTCTCCAACCGTATGTTGCCATCTCCATCTATCGTGAAATCGTGACACTTTCTGCATCCGTACGCTTTCTCTTCAACATGTCACGAAATCACGACATTTCTTACTTTGAAACCTTTCCTTTGCTGCATGTCGCAAAATCGTGACAGTTCTTACTTGGAACATTTTCATCTGCAGCATGTCACGAAATCATGACGGTTCTCACTTCGAACTCTGCAGCATGTCACGAAATCATGACAGTTCTCACTTCGAACTCTGCAGCATGTCGCGAAATTGTGACACTTTTCGTGTTACTTTCTCTCTCTTCAAACTTGTCATGAAATCATGACAATTCACACTATGGACTCTCTCTTTTGCATTATGTCATGAAATCGTGACACTTTTTCTTTCGGACTCTCTCTCCTGCAACATGTCATGAAATCATGACACTTTTTCGTCCGTACAACCTTCCTTGCAATATGTCACGAAATCATGACACTTTTTCTTTCGAACTCTCTCTCCTGCAACATGTCACGAAATCGTGACACTTTTACGTTCGTACAACCTTCCTTGCAATATGTCACGAAATCATGACATTTCTGACTCCGTACATTCTCTCTCCTCTTTGAGTCGTGAAACTGTGACATGTCGCGATATCGCGACACTTTTCTAACTTGCTTTCTCTCTCCTGCTTAAGTCATGAAAATGCGACATGTCACGATATCGCGACACTTTTCCAACTTACTTTCTTTCAAACCTGTCAGCTTGGGATTTGCAAAAGACCTTTGAAACTGTCATGTCATAACCTTCATCAAAACAAATTATTTGACATCAAATCAAATTCCTTCAAAAGCTTCTTGACATCAATGACAATTTATTCATTTGATCAAGTGCAATGTACCCAAAGTACCCAAAATTGCCAACAATCTCCCCCTTTGTCATTGATGGCAAACCTTTACTAAAAACACTTCTCAAGAGCCAAAACTGAAACCAACTATGCTAACAACTGTCCAACTGTGCCCACAACTGAGAATATTCCTTTGAAGTTTTGCTCCCCCTGACTTGAAGCTTTCCTCTTCACTTTGAAGCTCTCCCCCTTACTCATATCTCTCCCCCTTTGTCATCAATGGCAAAGGGCCATCTTTGGGGCTCGGGACTAAGAATGAGCCTCCTAGCTCAGTCCCTCCCCCACCTCCTGATGAGGTGATTAATTATGGGGTGGGAGTAAAACTCCCATTAGGCATTGATCATCATCAGCGTCTATAACTTCCTTGCCGGGCCTTCTCTTGAACTCTTTGTCCATATTCCTGTTCTTGTCATTGTTCTTGTTCTTGTTCTCATTCCTGTTCTTGTTTGTGCCTTGATCCTTGGACCTGATCATGTCACTGTTTTTGTTCCTATACCTTGGAAGTTCAACTCTACACTATCTAGCTATGTGACCTTCATTGTTGCACTTATAACAAGTAACAATGTTATTTCTTTGAGGCATACCTGTTCTTTGAATCCACCTGTTTTGCCCAAACCTGTTCTGACCAAACCTATTCTGGCCAAACCTATTTTGATCAAACCTGTTCCTGTTATTTACCTCACAATAGACTGCCTTGTGCCCAAACTGTTGACAAGAGTAGCAATACCCTTGAAAGAAACCCGCACTTCTAAAATTGTCATTTACCTTCTTCACTTGAGCCATGCAATGTGCAGCCATGTGACCAAACCTGTGACACGTAAAACATTTGCCATGAAATTTTCCTTTATTTGACCTCTTGGATCCCGAAAACTTCTTCTTCTCATTCTGAATTCTATTTTCTATTTTTGCGCATCTATCATCCAAGGAATCATGATCTGAAATACTTTCCTCATCAGAACTCTCTTCCTTTTGGAGTCTCTTACTAGACTCTCCAACTTGTTCCTTGTGCGGCTTAACAAAACCAAGGCCTGTTTTATCTATTGTCTTTCTTTGACTTTTGATGAGTGACTTAACCTTTTTGGAGCTATCTTGAAACCTGTAAAGCTTATCCTTGTACTCTTTAGTTTCTTCTTTCAAAGAAAACATTTCCTATTCTAACTCACGATACTCAAGAACCTTAGACTCTAACTCATCCTTGAGTTCTTGTGTCTTAGCTATAGAGAAATCAAGATTTTCTATAATATCATCTCTCTCCATACAACATTCATCTAACTTATCCTTGAGTCTAGCATTCTTCTTTCTTTCCTTTTTCAAAGCACTAAGAGCATTAATAAGTTCACTTTCAAGATCCTTTATTTGTTTGCTTTCTGAATCATCAACGCCTTTTTTAGATTTCTTATCACTAGAGGTTCTACCTTTTTCAAAAACCATACAAGCATCTTCCTTATAGTTTTCTGAAGCATCCTCATACATACTAGAAACCAAATCATTATTTGTACAATCATCCTCAAGGTGACCAAAATTTCCGCATCTAAGACATTTCATGATAATGAATCTATGTTTCGGTTCTTCCTCCTTTTCTGATATGAACAACATCTCATTTTCATCATCACTTGAAGAACTTTCACTATCACTACTAGAACACTTACTTGCTTTTTCTAGGTAGAAAATCTTCTTGTGCTTGTGAGAATACCTCTTTCCTTGATTGTTGTGCTCATATTTGTTCTTTCTGTGATGCTTGTGCTTTTCAGAATCCTTGCTCTTAGAATCCTATTTATCTTCATCACTTTCATTCTTGGAAATAGTACAGTCAGTAGCATAATGACCAAACTTTCCACAATTGAAACATCTTACATTTTTCACACTTTTGTGCTTTCTAGAGAACTTGCCTTTCTTGCTATAATATGCCTCTTCATCACTCGAAGACTCATCACTCTCTTGAAGTTGTTTACCCTTGGATTTCTTGGTAGCCTTGAAAGCTGCCTCTTTCTTGACATCAACCTTCACTTGAGTTCTCAACTCAAATGCTGCAAGTATACTATGGAGCTCATCCTTTTTCAACTTATCCAAATCTTTAGCTTCCTCAATAGCATAAATATTTTCACTAAATCTATTAGGAAGATATCTTAAAATCTTATCACAAACATCATTTTCAGCAAGCTCAAGACCTAAGTCTTTCATGGAGTTAACAACCTCATCCATACGAAGCATGTAGTCACTAATATTTTCATCATCATTCATCTTGAGTTGTTCAAACATACCTTTGAAGTGTCTCAACTTGGCCTTTCTGACATTTGTATCACCTATATGAACCACCTGCAATTGTTTCCACATTTCACTAGTTGTCTTGTAGTGAATCACTTTGGTGAGATCTGCTTTTTGTAAGCCTTTCAGGATTGCATTCATTGCTTTTGAATTGTTGTGATGTAGGAGCCTTTCTTCTTTAGTATTTGGACCATGTACAGGAATAGTGTACTCATCTTCAATTACTTCCCATACCTCATTACCAAGTGCCATTAGATGAACCTTCATCCTTGCACTCCAAAGACCAAAATCTGACCCATCAAGAATAGGTGTTGCATTACCACTTGAATAATCCATTGTGTTCTTTACTAGCTTTTCCTTCAAGTTGTTAAACTTTTCGAAGGCACCCACTCTGATACCAATTGAAGAACACAAGCTTATACTGAGAGGGGGGGGTGAATAGTATAAGACCTCTTTTTCCTTTTTCTTTTATAATGCAAAATAGTAAAGCAATGTACTCAAAGCAATATCAAAACAATGCACAATATCATCCACAAAGTGACACCAATTTTAACGTGGTTCACCCAGAATGGCTGGGCTACGTCCACAAAACTTTTCTCTAAAAGTTATCTCAATGTTCTTTGGGAAACCTTCCCAATTACAATGTTTATGAGCCTCAGCCCAAAGGAGATACCTTCTCCCTACCGGAGTAATCAACAACATTGTATTAATCAAAGCAGATTAAATAGAACAGTATATGCCCTATTAAGCCCGGAGGTTACGGAACCACCCGTGGCTGAAATAGGCCCTGTTACAACAATAATGTAATAATAATGTATGCTAACAATAATGTACGCTAACATCCCCCCTTATTACATTATTTGGGTAATAATATAACTACTAGCTATACTAACATCCCCCCTGATTACATCATTTTGCAATACAAAGCGAGCTACGAAACAATTCAAATTTGACACGTCCAAGTGCCTTAGTGAAAATGTCTGCAACTTGAGCATCGGTGGGAATGTGCTGAAGCTGAATTCGGTGCTTCGAAACTTCATCTCGAATGAAATGACATTGTGTGTCAATGTGTTTTGTTCTTTCATGATGAACTGGATTCTTGACTAGGTTCAGAACACCCTGATTGTCGCAAAACAAGTGTATTGGAGATTTGGATGGATGACCCATACTTGTCAGAATGCGACGCAACCATATCACTTCGCACACAGCATCACGTGCGGCACGATATTCTGCCTCTGTTGATGATATAGCAACCACCTGTTGCTTCTTGCTATGCCAAGAGACAGGACCGGATCCAAGATGAAAAATATATCCTGAAGTTGACTTGCGATCATCAAATGATCCGGCATAGTCGGAGTCCGTGTATCCCTGTAAGAAGAATTTGTTGTTCCTCTTGTATTCTAGGCCATATTCCATTGTGCCACGGACATAGTGAAGAACACGTTTTGCTGCTTTCCAATGAGTGGTCTTAGGCTCCTGCATGAACCTCGAAAGATAGTTCACAGCAAATACGAGATCTGGCCTAGTATTGGTCAGATATATGAGACTCCCAATCAACTGTCGATAGAGAGTACCATCTACCTGAGGTGATTCATCATATCGCGATAACTGAAGTCCTGTCTCCATCGGAGTTGCCATTGGCTTGCAATCAGTCATGCGATATTTTTCCAACAATGTCTTGGCATATTTTTTCTGAGACACTTTGATGTAGTGCTCCTTCTGGCTGACTTCCAGACCAAGACAATAATGGAGAAGTCCGAGATCTGACATCTCAAAATATTGACACAAGTCTCTTTTGACAGTAGAGATCATAGTTTCTAAACTCCCTGTAATGAGCAGATCATCAACATAGAGTACAAGCAACACTATCTCAGAACCCTGTTTCTTGAAATAGAGGTTTGCATCTGACGGACATCTCTTAAAACCATGTTGCAGGAGGTGATTGTCCATTTTTATATACCAAGCTCGAGGAGCTTGTTTCAGGCCATATAAGGATTTGACCAATTTGCAAACTTTCTGCTGTTGGCCTTCCACTGCAAATCCTTCTAGATGAGTCATATAGACTTCTTCTTGGAGATCACCATTCAAAAAAGCACTTTTGACATCCATCTGGTGAACTTTCCACCCAAACTGTGTTGCCATAGCACAAATAACTCGAATTGTGGTCATCCGAGCAGTAGGTGCAAAAGTTTCCTCATAGTCAATGCCTTCCTTTTGAGCATAGCCCTTTGCAACAAGACGGGCCTTATGCTTATCAATTGTCCCATCTGCTTTGTACTTGACTTTATACACCCATTTGCAGCCAATGGGCTTCTTTCCATGCGGCAGATCGACAAGCTTCCAAGTTTTGTTTTTCATCAAAGACTTATACTCTGCATCCATAGCAGCCTTCCACTGAGGCTCACCGAGAGCAACTTGTACTGATGCAGGTTCAAGATCGTCTATGGAAGACATAAACACCTTATCACTATCAATATCCATATCTTCTGTATCTCTCTCTGGATTTACAGAAAGTTCCTCAAAAGATTGACACAGATCATCAACCCCAGTATTCTCTATTGCAGCTTTCTCCTGTCGAGCCATGCTACGAGTACGAGGTCTATCCAATGTCAAATCTGGTGGAGTGGATAGCTTAGAGTCTTTGATTGTATTTGTACACCACTTTGGATTCTTCTTCTTAGGTGTTGAAGATGAAGAAGAACCTCCAACTTTTGATGAAGGAGATTTAGCAACCTGTGTTTCCACAAGGTCTAGGTATACATCTGATGTGTTTGTTGATGTGAAAGCTTCATCAAAAACAACATCTCTACTAATGTGAATCTTCTTGGTCAAGGGATCAATCAAACGATAACCCTTAGAGTGCTCATCATAGCCAAGAAGAATACACTTCAATGTCTTCTCATCTAGCTTCTTCCTTTTCTCTTTTGGTATGTGCATGAAAGCTTTACATCCAAAAATGCGTAGATGAGAAATGGAGGGTTTCCTACCACTCCATGCTTCCCTGTGGAGTCATTCCTTGTAGGGCCTTTGTGGGTGCCCTATTCAATAGATATACTACTGTGGTGACAACTTCTGCCCAATATAGTTGCTCAAGTCTAGCTCCTGTGAGCATGCAACGAACCATTTCCATGATGGAACGATTCCTCCTTTCAGCAACTCCATTTTTCTGAGGAGTATAAGCAGTGGTTAACTGTCTTGTGATCCCATTTTCTTTCAAGAATGCAAAAAATTCTTTAGAGGTGAACTCCCCCCCTCGATCTGAGTGGAGAGTTTTTATAGAAGTCCCTGACTCCTTCTCAACAGATTTCTTGAATTGCTGAAAGAAGCCAAATGCTTCAGATTTCAGTTGAAGAAAGAATACCCACATCTTTCGTGAATAATCATCCACAAATAACTGAAAATACCTCTTACCCCCACAACTTTTGGGAGTGAAGGGACCGCACAGATCGGTATGAACCAACTCCAGAGGTTTCTTTGCTCTTGTAGAGCTCTTTTCAAAAGGCACTCTATGCTGCTTTCTTGCCAAGCAGTCAGAGCAAACTGGTAAAGTGGTAGAAAGGGAAGGAAGACCCTTTACCATCTCATACTTACTTAACTCAAGTAAGTAACCAGAACTCAAATGTCCATATCTCTTGTGCCATAGGGAAGTTGCCTCCTTTGTAGAGACTTTCATGGCTACATGTGGAGTAGAGATAGTATCTAAGGCAAATAAGCCATGCTTATATGAAGCGATTGCAATGTTCTTACCCCTCCTGGTAATAGAACAACACTTCTTGCCTCCCTCAACACTAAAGTTCACAACCATATCTTTGTCCAGAATTTGTGTGACTGACAACAAATTGTTTGCCAATCCTGGAACATAGAGAACTTTATCAATCTGACACTTGCCATCAGGAAGAGTGACTGAAACAGTGCCTTCTCCCTGAACCTTGTAGGTTTTATCATCAGCAATAGTGACAGGTTTGCCCTCTTTGGCCTCAAAAGACTCAAACCATGATTTGTCACCAGTCATGTGCTTACTGGCTCCAGAATCAACATACCATATAGGATCCGTCTGCTTGGACACTGTGGTAGTCATGAGAACTTTGTGGGCTCTCTCAGAATCCATGTCAGATTCTTCAACAACAACATTCACTTGTTGTTTGTTCTTTTGTGGTTTGTTTCGGCCTTTCTATTTTGATTGCTTATTCTTATGCCAACATCTGTTTGTATCATGACCTTCTTTGTCACAGATCTTGCAATATCTCTTTTTCTGTTGAGGTTGTTTCCCTTTGGAATCCTTTTGTGAATTCCCTCCCTTCTAAAAATTACCTTTCTTCTGGTTCTGCCCTTGCCTGTTGATGTAGAGGGCAGTGTTAGAAGAATCATCTCTCTGTAGTTGGCGTGCCTCCTCCTCTTGAAGCATATTAACCAATTCTACAAAAGTAACTTTTCGTTGTGATACCTGAAGGGAAGTGATCAACACCCGATAAGAATCAGGTAAAGCTCTCAATACAACTGAAGTAAGGAGCTTGTCTTCAACTGGTTCTCCCAAAGAATTCAACTTTGCTTTCAATTCAGAAACTCTGCAAAGAAAGAATTCAACTGTCTCACCTTGCTTCATGCTTAGACTGTGTAATTGAGATTGAAGAAATAGAATGGTGGAATCATTCTTTCCCTCATATATAGTATTAAGGGCATCCCATGCCGCTTTACTAGTTGCACAGTCAGCAATATGGGGTTGGACTTCATCAGACACAACAAGCAAGATGAGCACTTTTGCTTTGTTGTCTAGCTTATCAAAGTCTCTTTGAGCAGTAGATGGAGTTGTAGCACCAGCAATAGGTGAAGGTCTGGTTGTTGCTCCAGATACAACATCCCATAAGTCATCCATTGCTAGGATGGCCTTCATCTTATTTTTCCATGGTGTGTAATTAGGACCTTTCAACAACTGATGAGAATCAGTCATTAGTTTTGCAGACATGATGAAGGTTCCTTATAACACCAATTGGTCCCCCTTTCGATATACTTTTGCTAGGCCGTTATACCATACAAAATACCCGCCCTTACATGAGGGAGACTATAGGTATTTAGAAAGATCAACAAAAAATCACCCGCCCTTACGTGAGGGAAACTATAGGTGATCTTTAGAGATCATACGATACGTGGAACATAAGCAGTACTGAAAGGGAATAGTCTTGTTGATGGCACCTACCATAGAAAGTCTGCAATCCGCATGCGTGGGGCGTAACTTCCCCTAAACACTTTGGATTTCAGAACTCTCGTCAGGATTTACGCCTAAACACAAGAACTATTAGGGTAATGGATGGAGTAAAAAAAATGCAAAATGGCAAACTTATCTCTCCCCGACGATTTATAGAGAACAAGCTCAGACGTCGTTTTTGGCAGCTATATTAGGCGGCGGATACAGTAGCGCAATCACGACAACTTTACCTGTAAGTGCTGGCCAGAGGTATCACAAATACCGAACACTGCAGTGCAATAAATTGCACGGATGGGTTTTAATTATTCCGGGGACTTAGGGAGTGAATTTTGATTTTAACTTTTAATGTTATAGTGCAAAAAACAAATATGCAACATACAACAAAAAAAAGTGCCCACAGGAATAACCCACAAGGTGTCGGGCTCAGCCGAAAATGCACCTTTACAATAATGCCAAAATTGCTTTTTAGAAAAAATTACTCAACATCCCCCCACAATTTTTAATTTAAAGTAATTTTCTTTAAAATATTTTAAATAACTAAAGATAAAAAAATAAATAAATTAATTTTATATAGAAGAAAAGAAAATTTAAATCTATATAAAAATAAATCTATTTAATTTATTTTAAATCTTTAATTAAAAAAATATAAAAGAAAAAAAACTTTAAAAAAAAAATTGCTGAAATTTTTTTTACCTTCCGCCGCGCCGTGCTAAAAGGTAGCTTTTAAAGCCGTCGGGAATCGAACTCCCGACCCCGCGGCTGTAGTCCTTCCGACTGGCGCTCCTGCCAGTCGGGCTACGCCGCCCGACGGGAAGGGAAGGGAAGTCCGTTCCCGTTATTCCCTTCCGCGGCTAGAGGCGCAAAAAATTTTTTTGGGATTTTAATCCCACATCGCCGCGGCGGGCGATGTTGAAAGGGAATAAAAGGGCAAAGAAGCCCTTTCCCTTTCGATTGCCTACGGGCAATCAGACGTCCCGCATGTCTTTTTGTTGCGCCAAGTGGCGCGTGGCCAGTCCGCCACGCGTCGCGTCCGGGTGGCGCGTGGCCAGTCCGCCACGTGTCGCCCGCTCGTCAGTCCAGGTGGCGCGTGGCCAGTCCGCCACACGTCATTGCATCATCGGCCTCGGGTTCCATGCCCGAGGTCCAGTCGAGTCGGCCTCGGGTTTCATGCCCAGTCTAGGTCCAGTCAGGTCCAGTCGAGTCGGCCTCGGGATCCATGCCCGATCTAGTCAGGTCCAGTCGAGTCGGCCTCGATTTCGTGCCCAGTCTAGGTCCAGTCAGGTCCAGTCGAGTCGGCCTCGGGATCCATGCCCGATCCAGTCGGCTCTATGTCTATCTCGGGATCCGTGCCCGATCCAGGTCGGCTCTATGTCTGTCTCGAGATCCATGCCCGATCCAGTCGGCTACGGAGGCGGATCTCGAGAATTGTGCCCGGGTCAAGCTGCTTCTAAAGTCTGAGTCCTCGAGAAGCGTGCCAAGTAGATACCGAGCCCTCCCCGTCCTGCTCTGATACCATGTCGGAGTAATCAACAACATTGTATTAATCAGAGCAGATTAAATAGAACAGTATATGCCCTATTAAGCCCGGAGGTTACGGAACCACCCGTGGCTGAAATAGGCCCTGTTACAACAATAATGTAATAATAATGTACGCTAACAATAATGTACGCTAACATCCCCCCTTATTACATTATTTGGGTAATAATATAACTACTAGCTATACTAACACCCCTAATCTAAATTTATGAGCCTCTGCTCAAAGGAGATACCTTCCCCCAATCTAAATTTATGAGCCTCTGCTCAAAGGAGATACCTTCCCCTCTACTCTAGAAATGATCCCTCAAAAGATCAACTGTCTCTACCTCTTGCCAGCACGTGGAACTCCTTTCCACCAAAGACCTCCTATCCTCAATGCTCAGCCTAAGAGACCTCTGCCTTCTATGATCATGTCCACAGCAGCTCAACAACAAAATCTATCCCCAAGTTCTTCTCATAGAATCGATGCACCTCTGAACTTAAGCAGTAGCACTCCACATTCGTCTCTACTCTTTATACTCTCTACACCCTCTACTATCTTTGCACAATCACAGCCACACTTGTTCGAACTTCAACCTTTGCTCCTCTACGCAATCATAGCAGCACCATCTTCATGCACTCTACTTCCTTTGTGATCTTTCACACTTAGAAGATTCGACGAAATGCACTCTACACACTACTATCGAATTTCGCACTCTGCTCTCGGTGATCGAACTTCTTCTCTACTTACTATCTTCGAACGTCGCACTTTAACTTCTCATCACATACTCCTCAACTCTCCAAATAGCCCTCCTTTTATAATAGAATTTTCATGATTAAAAACTTTGAAATTAGTCAACTTTTATAACAAATGCAAGCCCTAATCTTTGTCGACTACGAGCCCTAATCTTCGTCGGCTAAAATTTGACTTTTTCGGCTTCACTGCCTCTGTAACTCTTCTGTAGCTTCTGCCGTGAAAATGCAACATGTCGCGATATCGTGACACTTTTCGCTTTCTTAACCTCTTCTTGGCTTGCACCCGTGAAAATAGAACATGTCATGAAATCGTGACACTTTCGCTTCCTTGCACTCTTCTCTGCTTGCACTAGTGAAAACGAAACATGTCACAAAATCGTGACACTTTTGCTGCCTTGTGCTTTTCTTTGTCTTGCGCCCATGAAATCGAAACATGTTGCAAAATCGTGACACTTTCGTTGCCTTGTGCTTTTCTTTGCCTTATGCCCACGAAAATAGAACATGTCACGAAATCATGACGCTTTTGCCTTTGAGCTCTTCCTTCTTGAATTTGTCATGAAATCGTGATGCTTCTCCTGTTGAAGACCTGATTTCTGTTTCTGTCATGAAATCGTGACACTTTCTCCAACCATATGCTACCATCTCCATCTATCATGAAATCGTGACACTTTTTGCATCCGTACGCTTTCTCTTCAACATGTCACGAAATCGTGACATTTCTTACTTCGAAACCTTTCCTTTGCTGCATGTCGCGAAATCACGATAGTTCTTACTTGGAACATTTTCATTTGCAGCATGTCGCAAAATTGCAACGGTTCTTACTTTGAGCTCTACAGCATGTCACGAAATCGCGACAGTTCTCACTTTGAACTCTATAGCATGTCGCAAAATCGTGACACTTTTCATGTTACTTTCTCTCTCTTCAAACTTGTCATGAAATCGCGACAATTCACACTACGGACTCTCTCTTCTACATTATGTCACGAAATCGTGACACTTTTTCTTTTGGACTCTCTCTCTTGCAACATGTTGCGAAATCATGACACTTTTTCATCCGTACAACCTTCCTTGCAATATGTCACGAAATCGCGACACTTTTTCTTTTAGACTTTCTCTCCTACAACATGTCATGAAATCGCGACACTTTTACGTCCATACAACCTTCCTTGCAATTTGTCACAAAATCATGACATTTCTAACTCTATACATTCTCTCTCCTCTTTGAGTCGTGAAACTACGACATGTCGCGATATCGTGACACTTTTCTAACTTGCTTTATCTCTCCTACTTAAGTCACGAAAATATGACATGTCATAATATCGTGACACTTTTCCAACTTACTTTCTTTCGAACCTGTCAGCTTGGGATTTGCAAAAGACCTTTGAAACTATCATGTCGTAATCTTCATCAAAACAAATTATTTGACATCAAATCAAATTCCTTCAAAAGCTTCTTGACATCAATGACAACTTATTCATTTGAGCAAGTGCAATGTACCCAAAGTACCCAAAATTGCCAACATCTCCAATATGGATCCCTGATATCTGAACATCGAATCCACTCTTAGTTATTTAGAATACATCATATTCCACATCATCTTCTTCAATCTACATTAGAATGTTGATGACGTCATCCTTTCCCTATTGCTTTTGTGGATTCCATTCTGGGTAGAACAAGTGCACAAGAATGTAATCGTTGATTTGGGCCCACCATGGTGTGAGGTCACTCCTTCTCCATTACATATAAACTTCATGATAAAACACCCTACCATGTCACCATTTTGGGTCCAGAGTTAGTCATATAACCCTTTGTCACAAATATACACTTTCATCATTCCATTGTCCTGCCTTATATTCATTCCAAAAAGGAAACACTTCATTCATCCTTCGAATTGCCAATCCACACTTCTTCATCGCTGATGTCATCCTTTCCTTTAAAATTTTATGAATTTGAGGCTAGCGCTAATCTAGAGTCGAGCAATAAAATAATTTCCTAGAATTAGGCATTCCCATACTTAGCCACTCGTAAAGATGCCAATATGTATTCTTTCATTTTTGATGTCATCATTTCCTTGGAACTTTTGCGGATTTGAGACCTGCCACTATTTTGGAGCTAGAAATAAATCATCCAGAATCACTTCAAGTATGAAAAATTCACTAACTGTTGGATAGGTTCATATATTCTATCCTGAATTTGCTTCAAAGTGCACTATAAGGTATTTGGAATGATGGCTCTATCACTTAGGAAACATTCTACAAAATTTTACTAAGTATGTGGCCATTTTGGGCCTACATTCTAGTGCCTCCCGGGTGGATTTTCTTGTAAATCCAATCGAACTCAGAGTCTTATCCATTGGGCATTAGGATTCAAATACACTTCTTCGATAACTATATATTTTATAGAATAACTTCCATACAAATGCTACTCTCTTAAAGTTTTATCAATTTACTGAGAGAGTAGAGATTCATATCGAAGTGATGCAAAAAATACTTAGCATGGATCCATATATATCGATTATTGCTATTGTCTTGAGAACTATACATAATTCTACCTCCTTTATAAAGCCTTACTGCAACAAGTTTACCTTCACACAAAAATTGCTACTCTGTGGGCTTCATACCTTTATTTCTTATTTTTGACAAATTTTCAAAGTAAAAATAGAAATACAAAACTTATGTATATGTACAAACAAAAATGACTTAAGTGTGAGTCCCTTCTGAGCCTGTAGCTATTCCATCTTGTTCTCCTTCTTCTTCAGTCTCTTCCTCTACTTCTTCTTTGGGAGTAGGTACTTTTTGATTTCCCTCACCAAAGGTATCTCCAAACAACTAAATCATTGATTCCAAAGACTGTAGAGCCTATTTTCAAGATTATTCAGAGGGATTTGAGGTTTATTTAAGCTGCTTATAAACATATTGTAGTTCTCCAACATCCTCATAGTTAGGAGTGTTCCATCTAGTCACCAAGTCTTCCATGAGATCTTTCAAATAGGTACAATCCATGATCAGTTTGGCAGCTTGTTCTTGAGATAGTGGCTCTTCCAATGAATCAATTCCAGCTTCATCCTATAAATTTTCATTGATGCTTTGCTGGATTTCCTCCATAGATAAAAAGTTGTGATCCTCCTTCTAGATTCCTTTGACAACAACTTGAATTATTTCCTCATTTATTTCAATAATATCCTTAATCCCCTTGTCCATACTGTCAACTAGTAGCCAAGCCCTTTGAATTACCCTATGTTTTTTAACCACTACTTTGGCAGCAACTCCAGCCAGATTCCATTCCTTATTAGGAATTTTTTTAGCAACATCACTGAGTCTTCTACCAACCAGTGTGTACATTTATTTTTTTATAATCACCATGGGTTGTAATCTCCAGTGATTTGATCCAAATATTTTTGAATGGTTGAGAGCAACTGACTGGCACCTTCAAGATAATCAATTATGAGTTGAAGTCTTGAGCACTTTTCTTGAACCTTAGAAAGCAATTCCTTCTTAATATTTTTCAAATCATCCATAGAAAATCTTGAGGACTTAGCCTTCTCAATATGAAGCTGATACTTTAGGTTCTGAATTTATTTTTCCTGCTCTTCATTCAGCTTATTTTGTTCTTCTAACTGATCCTTCAACTTATTGGCCTTTTGAAATTTTTCTTGCCAACCCTTAACCTCTTTCTTTAGAGCTTTTTCTATCTCCTTTTGATCATTAAGGCTCTTTTTAAGCTTTTCAACTTGTTTTTCTAGTTTATCCACCTTCTCATTGGCCATATCATTTTTCACATAGAAGGTGTCTAAGTGGGCCCTAGCTATCACTATCTCATCTTCAGTAGGGAGCTTGTCAATATCTTCTGTGACCTCCTCCGCTCAATAATATTAAGCAGTCATTTCATTCTCATGTTTAATTACTAGCAAAATCATAGATATTGATACCCTTTTTCTAGTAATAGGGTCAACATACATACTTTTTCTTCTCACAGCCATCCTTTTGGAAGGCTTGGAAAGATTCTTCTGCCCAATAATAATTTATGCTTTGAGTGGCTACCTACTCTTTTGGTGTAGTAATAGGTTTTGAAAAACCCACGGCCAAGGGAGATGATGACATAAAAAACATAAGGGTGGATTGACTTGTTGTTGGTGGGGGTGAAGATATATTTACAACAATATCTATCATGGTAATGGACTCTATGACTATCGATGTTGTTGATATAGGTAAATTTAAAGAAACAGATACATGACCGACAGTGGAATGGATGGATGAACTTGGAACACGGTGTCCCATTTATGGTGGTGATGAAAAATATGGAGGTGGAACAATGGTGGATGTTGAAGTGGATACCTTAGAAGTGGAAGGTGGGGTTTGGGGTGGTTGTGACAAAATAGAACTGACTTGTACCTCTATAGATTTTGATGAGACATGGGGTGGACTGTGAGAGGTAGGAGGTACATTTGTCACATTTTCTTTATTAGAAATGGAGGGAGTTTCCTTTGGGGATTCTTGGATATGAAGAGGATAATATGGATTAGAAGCCATTACTTCACCTACAGAAGTAGGGTGTTCTTGTTTTGCTTCTGTTTCTAGTTATTTCTCTTGATCCATCAATTCTTCCATGGCCAAATCAGCTACCTCTTCAACAATTTCCTCCATGTCCATTTTTTGTTTCTTTGAAATTACTTTGTCCTCTATTTCTAGGGATATCTTAGTCCTCCTATGAACTAATTGGAAAGTAACCATTTCATATTCAGAATATTATTCCAATACATCTTCTTGCACTACTCTAAAAAGTTGTTATTGCTCAACAATGGGACGTGTCTCAACAGATGTTGCAGGAGCAAAAGAAAGTTATCTGAATGTAAAAATTTCATCATCCTTTTTCCTCCAATTAACATCTGTGTTTGGAGGATGTCCCCCCAAAGCTAGATGTCTAGGTCTGGATATTGTTTCAATAACAAGGGTACTGACAACCTTTTCTTTAGAATACTGCATTTTGCTCATCAACCTAACCCCTTTAGGAAATTTCTCCACCTGCTCAAAAGTAGGATTAAAGGTTTTCAAAACCTCAGCTATCATCAAAGGAGCTTCTTGATTTGTAGGAGGCTAGAGGGATTTAGAACCACCTTGGGGTTTTTCAACCATTAATACTATATGTCTAATGTCCTTCAATATCCAAGTATCAATATTCTTATTATACCTTCTTGAAAAATCCTTATCAATCTTCATTCCAATTTTAGATTCATTTTTTCCAATTTCAACTCTCATATGCCACCAATCCATAATATTTGCTTCATCCCATGGTCATTTATACTTCTCTTATTCTCCTTTATCTATAATTTCTTTCTTATATAGAGGTTATTTTTTCTTTGGAGACTTGGTCTTGGAGGAGGGATCCTTTTTCTTTGCCAATTCTTCCTTGACCTTACTAATCATATCCTTAGTAATATGATGACTGGGCTTATGGTCAAGACTGAAATCTTCAATCTGCTCATAAAAATCCAACCATGGTGGTAACTAATCATCCCTTACGACATTCCTCTCTAAAAGAGCAGTGTCATCATTATTTCTTCTCTATTCAAAATGAGCCTTGGGCTTTTTCTCAAACTTGTAGGCCTTATATCCATTTAGGGTTTTGTTTCATGTAGTGAAAATGTCATCTGGGTCATAACTCCATCTGTGAGGAATATAAAATAAACCTAACCTGTTGAGGTATCAGTCAATTTTTTGACTCTGCCCCTTCTTGGTGATGGTAATATCGTTCAAAGTGTGGTGTGTAAGAAAAGACTTCATTTTACTCCCCAAAATAATAGTTTGCATAAATGTACTCCACCTGCCTCAGATATTCCAAGGCAAAAAGTCTCTCTATGACAAATTGGGGTAAAAGGAAAGGTTTACCCATGAAACCATATAGTCTGATGACTATGCCTTTAGTTAAAAAATACCAGTCTCCTTCTTCTGCATCCTTAGTCCTCAAAATCATCTTGGTCAAAAGTGGCAATCTGAGAAACTTATCATACATTATTTTGAGGACTGGTCCAAGAAATTCCAAAATTGAATCTATAGTAAGACTCAATGCTTCTTAAGTGACTTGTCCAATAATACACCGACATGGGTTCTTCTTTATCGATATTATCCTTGATCGGAATCCATGACATTCTATATTTAACAATAGCATAGAACATCCATACCATATTTGAGCAATACCTAAAACTAGGAGCAGCAACGCCCCTCTTCATGCTTACTAGCTGCTCATGTATTATTTGGGTGAGAAAAGTTGGCCAGTCAAAATAAATCACTCTTGTCCCTTTCTTTCCTGTATCCTTTTCATACATTCTCTCATTAGAGATATAGTATGCAACAACGATTTTCCAACCATGAACCATTCTGTCAGAGTCCAAACCCTCCATGCAAGCCAACATAGAGAACAGGATGAGGCTTGTGAATTTGTTAATGGATATGGGGACTTCAGGAAATTTTTCCTGGGATTTGGTATTAAGCTACTTATAAACCCAATTCTTAAATGACTCGTCATCATTAGCTCGCTTCTCTATGGTATACAACCCAATTTTTTCAACAATCCTAAAGGGTTTCAGTGCTACTAGCGGGTTGGACCCCAAGGTAAAGAGTCTATGACAAAAATAAGCAATGATGCTAAAAAGGGTTTCGCCCTCATGGGTCTTTACTACTTTAGGCAATGGGTCGTAAAATTTTACTATCACATCTATTAACTCAAGACATGGGTGAATAGAATCACAAATATAAAAGGAGAGATAAGAAAGGATGGAGCATCTACCTTCTACTGATAAAACAACCCTCTTATTGTATCTGTCATTCACGCTCCTTCTTAGTCTCGTCCTTTCCATGATGGTCATTTCTATATTTGCTACAACCTCTACTTTATCAAGGTATGGCACCATCGCCTTGTTGTCTAGAGTTTCAAACTCCAAAACATCTTCTACGGTCTCGATGGATAATTTCTTAGGAGCCATCTTGGTAGTAGTATACCCTCGTGCACCATAATTTAGTAGGAAAATCTTTAGAATGTTGCTTCATCCCCTAACAGCTTTGTGGTTTCCAAATGAGCCTCTCATATGCCTACGCTACTTTTATCTTCTAGAGCGTGTGTATCTTCCACCATTAATGCAGATGTTGTGTGATATTTATATCGACACACTTTACGATTGTTGGATGTGTCTCATTATTTGTCAAAAAATAATTATACGACAGGCACTACAGCACAAAAGACGACGGGTAGGGGGGGTCCGGGGGGTCGGAGGCCCCCAAGGACCCCCGACTATGGTAAAGGTGCTTACGTAATAGGCGATGGCTCGAGGTGCATAGGGGGGCGCCCTCGGATACGGTGAAAGCGATCGAAGTCGGCAAAGTCGGTGCCAAAATTTTCACCTACTTTTATCGCTATTTTTCACCTACTTGTTGAGCAAGGTGTTGCAAGGTTTTGTCATTGTTGTCAACACAGGCAGTTAGATCTAATGATGCAATGGACAGACAGTTCAGAAGTCATTTAGATGTAGAGGACAGAAGTTCAAAGGTTAGTCAGATCATGTACAGTGAAATTTTAGGAAAACAAAAGTGAACCAGATTCAAAAAATCAAAGAAAAATACAAGTAAGAAAACTGTCGCAATATCACGACATGTTTTCTATCACGATTTCATGACATGTCAGAGGAGAGAGAAGGCACAAAGAAAATTGTCACGATTCCGCAACATGTCGAAGGAGAGAGAAGACGCAAAGAAAATTATCGCGATTTCACGACATGTCGGAGGAGAGAGCAGGCACAAAGAAAATTGTCATGATTTCACAACATGGATGAGGAGAGAGAAGGTGCAAGCAAAACTATCATGATTTTGTGACATGTTGTAGGCAAAGAAGCCAAGTGGAAAAACTGTCGCGATTTCATGACATGTTGGCAGAAAAGAAAGCAAGTAAGAAAACTATCGCGATTTCGTGACATGTTTGGAGAAAAAGCGCTAAGGAAGAAAACTATCACGATTTCGTGACATGTTTGGTGAAAATGCGCTAAGAAAGAAAACTGTCACGATTTCACGACATGTTCGGAGAAAAAGTGCTAAGGAAGAAAACTATCATGATTTCGTGACATGTTCGTAGAAAAAGCACTAAGAAAGAAAATTGTCGCGATTTCATGACATGTTTGGAGAAAAAGCGCCAAGGGAGAAATCAGTTGCGATTTCGTGACATGTTGAAAGAAAAATTGCAAGGAAGGATAGCTGTCACGATTTTGCGACATGCTGCAGAGTTCAAAATGATAATTGTCGCAGTTTTGCGACATGCTGTAGAGTTCCAAGTGAGAGTGTCGTGATTTCACAACATACTACAAAGTTCAGAATGGGAACTATCCCGATTTCGTGACATGAAGAAAAATATAGTGTTGGAAGCAAGCATTGTCGCATTTTCGCGACTGGCTGGAGAAAAAGTGTACGGATGTAGAAAGTGTCACGATTTCATGACAAGTTCTAGTTTCACGGGCGTAAGGCAGAGAAAAGCACAAGGCAGTGAAAGTGTCACGATTTTGTGACATGTTTCATTTTCGCTGGTGACTGAGGAGAAAAGTGTACGAAAGAGAAATTATCGTGATTTCACGATAGGTTGAAGAGAAAGCTTCGATTGCAAGTTGTGTCACGATTTCGTGACATGTTTTGGTTTCGCTGGTGCAAGCCGAGAAAAGGTTGAGAAAGCAAGGAACGTCGCGATTTCACGACAAAAGTAAGGATGATGTCAGCAATAGTTTGAAGTGTCACGATTTCATGACAAAAACGTTGTCAAAGCTATCAAAGGCCAAAAGTGTCATGATTTCGCGATAGCAGGGACAAGAAGGCATATGGATGTAAAAGGTGTCACGATATCACGACATGTTGTAGTTTTGTGAGGAAAGCTACAGAACCAGAAAGGCGGTTGAAGCCGACAGAGTTAAATCTGGGCCAACGAAGATTAGGGTTTTGGAGCCGACATTCATTAGGGTTTTGTAGCCGACATTCATTAGGGTTAAAGCCGACTACAGTTTAAGATTTGTCTTGGAAATTTCTTTTGTAAAAGGAGGGTTGTTTGGAGTTTGATGTGTGTGATTTTTGCGAATGAAATTTGCGCATGTGAAGTTCACGATGAGCAGAGAGCGAGTCATATCGATTTGAGCTGAGTGCAAAGCGGTAGTTCATTTGTGTCAAAGCAAAGTGTGTGAAGCAGTTATGCAAAAGTAGACTGGAGTGCAAAGCATAAGCGCACAAGAGTAGAAGACGTAACTCGGTTGTGTTGAAGTGAAGTGTGCGAAGCTGTTGCGTAGAAGCAGACTAGTGGTGCAAAGATTTTGCAGTAGAAGCCAGAGTACACAGAAATAGCAGTCAGTGTGCAAACGGTCTGAAGGTATTTTTCTATATTTTCTCTTAAAGTCCAAGTTGTAGCTTGGCATAAGGGGTTGGTGCTCCTTCCAGTAGGTGCTGGTGAATTAGGGATTGGTTCTCCTTTCTGTTGGTGCAAAAAAATTGAGGGGTTGGTGTTCCTTCCAGTTGGTACTGGTAAATAAGTTGTAAAGTTGTTGCTTTGCAAAGGCTGGATTTGGATGGTAGTCCAAGCAGTCATTTTTGAGGAGTAGCCACATTGGTGAACCTCATTAAAATTTTGTGTTGTGTGATGCTCTCTTATTAACTTGCTATTTATGGTTTAAGTTTTCTTTATTTCATTGCAAGTTTAAAGTTTTAAAAGATCACACTGATTCACCTCCCCTCTCAGTGTCACTGTAAGTATAACAATTGGTATCAGAGCTAAGTTCCTAAATAGGCTCAATCAGCTAGGGTGATCTTGGAAGTGATGCAATGGCAGGTGGTGAAGGGTTCTCCTCAAACAAAGCACCATTGTTTGACGAAACTAATTATGCATTCTGGAAGATCAAAATGCAGACATATCTCTGTGCTTTGGGATTTGATATCTGGAGTGCACTAGTTAATGGTTACACAGCTCCTGACACTACTCCAACCGATAGCATTGGTAAAAAGGCATTTGAAAATGACTCTAAAGCAAAAAATGCCATCATGTGTGGATTAGTTGACAGTGAGTTGGTCAAGATCATAAATTGTGAATCAACAAAAGATGTATGGGACAAACTAGAAAATATTTATGAGGGAGATGACAAGATCAAGGAAGCCAAGCTTCAAACACATCGAGCCCAATTTGAATCTTTAAAAATGACCAACAATGAGAACATAGAAGTCTTTATGCAGAGAGTTAATGGAATCACTAATTCAATCAGAGGTCTCGGTGAAGATTTGGATGATGCAACTATCATGAAAAAGGTATTAAGATCGTTTCCCCAAAGATTTGATTCTAAAGTCTCAGCCATAGAAGAAGCTAAAGATCTAAATAAATTCAGTATGGATGAGATGCATGGTTCCCTGACTGCTTATGAAATGAGAATAGGAATATCTAATCCCATAGACATAGAAGCAGCATTTAAAGCCCTAAAAGGTAAAGACACAAAACAAGAGTCTAAAGAAGAAGAAACTTCGGATGAAATGGAAGCAAATTTTGTCAGAAAACTGAGAAAGGGAAAATGAAAATACAGAGGAAAGCTTCCTTTCAAATGTTTAAACTATGGGGGCATTGGACACTTTGCTACCAAATGTCCTCTCAATGAGAAGAACAAAGGTGAGGAAGCATCTCATCAAGAAAGAAGTGAATGGAGAAAGAAAACAAACTTCAGAATGGGAAACTTCAAAAGAAAAGTTTCATCTCCGAGGAATGCAAATTCTTCGAGAGGATAGCTCTAGTGAGGATTCGAAGAAGGAACAGGTGAAGCTCTATTCATGGCTTTTGAAGTAGAAAAATCAGAAGAGGTAGAAAAATCAGAGAAGAGAGAAGGGATGAACTCTAAAGCATGTGTTGAAAAACCTGAGGCAGAAGTTGATCTAGAAGGTGAACTGGTTTATGCTCTTGAAGAATGGAAATATGAGAAAATAAAGAATTATAAACTTTCAAGAAAGCTTGAGGATGCAAACGACATTATAACCAATTTAAAAATATAGGCAGAAGAATACAAGAAAATGTTCGAAGATCTTGAATTTCAGATAACCATGAAGATAGATTACTGCTGTAAACTAGAAGAAGAAAATCTTGGCCTACGAATGCAGATACAAGAGTTGGATCGAAAAATTAGCTGCCATCACAAACGTGAAGAAATTTTAAAGAAGCTGGATAAAATCTTAAGTGATCAATGACCTGCAGGCATTAAATTTGGTCTAGGCTTCATTGAAGGAGAATCATCAAACGCACCAAAATCTAGAAATGTTGAAACTATAAGGAGTGAAGATGAGAAACAGGCTGATGAAAGAAAAACAAATCATGCAAAAGAAAGCAGTAATGCCAAGCCCAAAAGGAGAACAGACAATGATGGATTTACCAAGGTCACAAATCAAAGAAGAAGAAGATCTATGGTTCCTACAACAACCTGGCAAAGACCATATTTTAGGTTTAATCATTACTTTTCTGGTTTCTGTTTCAAATGTAATGGTTATGGGCACAAAATTGCAGACTACAAGTATAATGTAGGACCAAGAAGCTTTGTTAGTAGAAATGTTTTTGCACCTTTAACAAATTATGCAGTAGAATGTTTTAGTTGTCACAACTATGGGCATATTGCAAGAAATTGTTGTAGTACCTCTGTTTTAAATCAACCTCAGAAAAGAAAGTTCCAACCACATAGGACAAGACAAAATAGAAAAATTTCTAAAAGATATGCAAAATATATTGAAAAAGGAAAGTCCAAACTAGAGCCCAATACCACAGTCAAAACAGAGTGGAAACAGAAAGAACAACTTAGGGAAGAAAATGAATACCTAATAGTACAGATAGTTTTCAAGGCTCAGAATAAATGTGTACCATGGATTCTTGACAGTGGATGCTCAAGTCATATGACAGGTGATAAACAAAAATTTGAAAAACTACAAAAATATGAGGGTGGCTCTGTGAAGTTTGGAAATAATGATGGAGCCAAAATAATAGGAAAAAGATCTATCAAAATTAGTGATGGGAAAATCAAGTCAGAAGAAGTTTTATTTGTGGATGGTTTGAAACACAACCTGCTAAGTGTCAGTCAAATCTGTGATAAAGGACATGAAGTGGTCTTCAAGAAGCAGGGTTGTGAAGTTAGGAAATTAAACAGTGGGAAATTGATAGCAACTGGTTCAAGGATGTGTGGCAACCTGTACACTCTCTCAGAAACTTCAGAAGGTACATGTTTCATTGGATAAGAAGAAGAGAACTGGTTGTGGAACAAGAGGCTTGGACACATAAGTTTCGATAATCTGGTGAAAATCAGCTCGAAACAAGCAGTGAGAGATATTCCAACCATTAGAAAACCTTCAAATAGTATCTGTACTTCATGTCAGAAGGGAAAGCAAACCAGAGTCTCATTCAAAACAAAAGAGTACCACACTAGCAAGCCTTTGGAACTTATACATACAGACTTATGTGGACCCATGAGAACACAAAGCATAAATGGAGACAAATACTTTATGTTGTGTATCGATGATTATTCCAGAATGACATGGATATTTTTCTTAAAAGATAAAACAGAAGCTTTTGAAATGTTCAAATATTTCAAACATCTATTTGAGAATGAAACAAGAAAAAGGATCAAATGTTTATGATCAGATAGAGGAGGAGAATTCATTTTGAATGAATTTACATAATACTATGAAAAACATGGTATCAGGAGACAATATTCAGCAGCTAGAACTCCCCAGCAGAATGGTGTAGTAGAAAGAAAGAACAGAATCGTACGAGAAAAGGCATGCACTATGTTGGCGAGAAAATAAAATAGCGGACAGATTACGGAAAGAAGCGATTCACACTGCAGTATACATACAAAACAGATATATGTTAAGAACTCATGAAATCAAAACACCTTATGAGTTGTGGTTTGGTAGAAAAGCAACAACTAAACATCTCAAAGTATTTGGCTGTAAGTGTTACATCAGAAAAACTAATGACAACCTTGGAAAGTTTGAAAATAGAGCAGATGAAGGTGTTTTTGTTGGGTATTCATCAAAAAGCAAAGCTTACAAATGCTACAACAAGAGACTCAAGAAAATTATGGACAGTGCAGATGTTAAATTTGACGAAGGTGGGAAACAAATAGCTAACTTTGAAGAAAACTATCCAATCTATGAAGAAGTCATTGAAGAAGATGAGGTGAATGAAACAGAGAAAATAAATCTACGTTTGATTCAGATGACTTAATCAATGACTCAGAGGTGCAAGAAAACAAGAAATTCAAAATAGGCAACTCGTAGAAAAATCATCCAAGAGACCAAATAATTGGAGATCTCACAGCTGGTGTTCAGATAAGAAGGAAAGTAATAAGTAATTACTCCCTTTTATCCAGCATTGAGCCCAAAAACATAGATGAAGCAAGCAAAGATGATAGCTGGATGAAGGCAATAAATGAAGAATTAGATCAGATTGAAAAGAACAAAACTTGGGAATTAGTACCTAGACCTGCGAATAAGAATGTAATCTGCACCAAATGGATATTTCGAAACAAATTAAATGAAGATGGATAGGTCATTAGGAACAAAGCAAGAATGGTTTGTAAAGGCTATGCATAGGTCGTAGGCATTGATTTTGAAGAGACTTTTGCACCAGTGGCCAGACTAGAAGAAATTAGAATGTTTCTGGCCTTAGCAGTCCACAAGAACTTCAGATTTTATTAGATGGATGTAAAATCTACCTTTTTAAATGGGAAACTTGAAGAAGAGGTCTATATTGAAGAACCAGATGGTTTTCAAATTAGTGAAGATCCCAACCTTGTCTGTAAATTAAAGAAATCTTTATATGGATTAAAACAAGCACCATGGGCGTGGTATGCAAGGCTAGACAACTATCTCTCTCAATAGGGATTCAAGAAAGGTTTGGTGGACAGTAATCTGTATGTCAAAATAGAAGGTGGGCATCTAATTGTTCTTGTTGTTTATGTAGATGATATCATATTTGGCAGCAACAAAGATGAATCTTGTAAAGACTTAGCGAATAAGATGCAGAAAGAATTTGAAATGTCTATTATTGGTGAACTGTCTTACTTTCTTGGGTTACAAGTTAATCAAAATGAGAAAGGCATATTCATCTCTCAAATTAAATATGTGAAAGAGATGCTAAAAAGGTTCACAATGGAGGACTGTAAGCCGATCAGTACTCCCATGACAACAGGCTGCAAGTTGAGCAAAGATGACAAATCTCCACCTGTAGATCAAACCATGTACAGATCAATGATTGGAAGCTTACTTTATTTAATAGCTACCAGACTAGATATTCTGTAGGCAGTTTGCATGGTAGCAATATTTCAGGCCAGTCCCAAAGAGACTCATGTGACAGCGGTAAAAAGGATTCTCAAATATCTCAAAAGTACTATAGAGTATGGGTTATGGTATCCGAAAGGTAAATACTTCACCCTTATATCTTATTCAGATGCAGATTGGGTAGGATGTGTTGATGATAGGAAGAGTACAAGTGGAGGTGATTTTTATCTCGATGACAGGTTGGTTGCTTGGCACAGCAAGAAACAAGAGTTAGTTTCTTTATCAACAGTTGAGGTAGAATATATTGTAACAACAACTTGTTGTACACAAGTTTTGTGGATGAAACAAACTTTGAAAGATCTTGGTATTAATTTCAGTGAACCAATATCAGTTAAGTGTGATAACACCAGTGCAATTAACATCTCCAAGAATCCATTAATGCATTCACGGACAAAACACATTGCCATTAGGTATCATTTTTTGAAGGAGAAAGTTGCAGAAGGAGAAGTTAAATTATATTTTGTCCCAACCACAGAACAAGTAGCAGATATTTTTACAAAAACATTGCCCAAGGAAGTGTTTGAGTATCTTCGAAACAAATTGGGAGTAGTCACACTTCCCAAGAAGTGACTAGCTATAGGGATCACTTTCTCAGGGGGAGCATTTGAGTATTTGACTATTCTTTTGCTCATGATCATAATTTGTGCTAAGTGCAACAAATTGTGCCTAAGAATTGTGTGTATGGATTAGGGGGAGTCTGCAGCAGCCCTTTGGTATTATTGACAAAGGGGGAGAAGAGTTACAGGAAAGTACATAGGTGTTTCTAATAATTCCAAAGGGGGAGATTGTTGAGCAAGGCGTTGCAAGAGTTTTGTCATTATTGTCAACATAAGCAGTTAGATCTACTGATGCAGTGGACAGACAGTTTAGAAGTTATTCAGATGCAAAGGACAGAAGTTCAAAGGTTATTCAGATCATGTACAGTGAAGTACAGTGAAATTCTAGGAAAAAAGAAGTGACCCAGATTTAGAAAATCAAAGAAAAAGACAAGTAAGAAAACTGTCGCGATATCCCAACATGTTTTTTGTTGCGATTTCGTGACATGTCAAAGGAGAGAGAAGGCACAAAGAAAATTGTCATGATTTTGTGACATGACGGAGGAGAGAGAAGACGCAAAGAAAATTGTCACGATTTCATGACATGTCGGAGGAGAGAGAAGGCACAAATAAAATTGTCACGATTTCGTGACATGGACAAGGAGAGAGAAGGCACAAGAAAAACTGTCATGATTTCGTGACATGTTGCAAGCAAAGAAGCCAAGTGGAAAAACTATCGCGATTTCGTGACATGTTGACAGAAAAGAAAGCAAGTAAGAATACTGTAGCGATTTCGTGACATGTTTGGAGAAAAAGCGCTAAGGAAGAAAAATGTCATGATTTCACGACATGTTTGGTGAAAATGCGCTAAGAAAGAAAACTGTCGTGATTTCGTGACATATTCGAAGAAAAAACGCTAAGGAAGAAAACTGTCGCGATTTCGCGATATGTTTGGAGAAAAAGCACTAAGAAATAAAATTGTCGTGATTTCGTGACATGTTTGGAGAAAAAGCGCCAAGGGAGAAATCAGTTGCGATTTCACGACATGTTGAAAGAAAAAGTGCAAGGAAGGATAACTATCGTGATTTCGCGACATGCTACAGAGTTTGAAATGATAATTATCACGGTTTCACGACATGCTGCAGAGTTCAAAGTGAGAGTGTCGTGATTTCGTGACATACTATAGAGTTCAGAGTGGGAACTGTCACGATTTAAAAACATGAAGAAAAAGATAGTGTTCGAAGCAAGCATTGTCGCATTTTCGCGACTGGTTGGAGAAAAATTGTACGGATGCAGAAAATGTCATGATTTCATGACAAGTTTTGATTTTGTGGGTGCAAGGCAGTGAAAGTGTCACGATTTCGCAACATGTTTCATTTTCACTGGTGACTGAGGATAAAAGTGTATGAAAGTGAAAGTGTCATGATTTCACGACAGGTTGAAGAGAAAGCTTCGATTGCAGGTTGTGTCACGATTTTATGACATGTTCTGGTTTCGCTGGTGCAAGCCGAGAAAAGGTTGAGAAAGCGAGGAACGTCGTGATTTCACGACAAAAGTAAGGATGACGTCAGCAATAGTTCGAAGTGTCACGATTTCATGACAAAAATGTTGTCAAAGCCATCAAAGGCCAAAAGTGTCACGATTTTGCGACAGTAGGGACAAGAAGGCGTACAAATGTAAAAGGTGTCGCGATATCATAACATGTTGTAGTTTCGCGAGGAAAGCTACAAAACCAGAAAGGTGGTTGAAGCCGACAAAGTTAAATTTGGGCTGACAAAGATTAGGGTTTTGGAGCCAACATTCATTAGGGTTTTGGAGCTGACATTCATTAGGGTTTTACAGCCGACGTTCTTTAGGGTTAAAGCCGACTACAGTTTAAGATTTGTCCTAGAAATTTATTCTATAAAATGAGGGTTTTTTGGAGTTTGATGTGTGTGATTTTTGCGAATTAAATTTGTGCATGTGAAGTTCGTGATGAGCAGAGAGCAAGTCGTATCGATTTGAGCTGAGTGCAAAGCGGTAGTTCGTTTGTGTCGAAGCGAAGTGTGCGAAGCAATTATGCAGAAGCAGACTGGAGTGCGAAGTACAAGTGCACAGGAGTAGAAGACGTAACTCGGTTGTGTTGAAGCGAAGTGTGCAAAGTTGTTGCGTAGAAGCAGACTAGTGGTGCGAAGCTTTTGCAGCAGAAGCCAGAGTACACAAAAATAGCAGTCAGTGTGCAAACGGTTTGAAGGTATTTTTCTATATTTTCTCTTGAAGTCCAAGTTGTAGCTTGGCATAAGGGGTTGGTGCTCCTCCCAGTAGGTGCTGGTGATTTAGGGGTTGGTGCTCCTTTCTGTTGGTGCAAAAAAATTAAGGGGTTGGTGCTCCTTCCAGTTGGTACTGGTAAATAAGTTGTAAAGTTGTTGCTTTGCAAAGGCTATATTTGGATGGTAGTCCAAGCAGTAATTTATGAGGAGTAGCCACATTGGTGAACCTCGTTAAAATTTGTGTTGTGTGATTCTCTCTTATTAAATTACTATTTCTGGTTTAAGTTTGCTTTATTTCATTGCAAGTTTAAAGTTTTAAAATATCACACTAATTCACCCCCCCTCTCAGTGTCACTGTAAGTATAACACCCTGATGTCTCCCTCCCACCCCTAATCGTCCAGTCTAACCCCTTGATTTATTTGAACCCTCTCCTCCATTATGGTGTCCCTCTTACTACAACATCATAATAACCACCATCCCCGATTGGATCCTATCCCGAATACCTAGAGGATGCATACAGTCTCACCCATTCCAAAGCGGACATAAGCTCCATTATCACTAGAAGCAAAAAAGTCCCAATTATCATCGAGGGTGAAAGGAAAAGAGGTCGACCTACCACCTATGAGCAAAGAAAGAAGGATATCGATGACCAGGTCACCAATGGAGTGTAGTTAACCCTCTTTCCAGCATTGTTCAATCAGGAAAAGGATGAGACAAAAAATCCCAAACCTCCCCCTCTTCCAAACAAGGGAAGCAAGAAACCCGCCAAAACATCTAGATGAGGATCCTCTCATAGAATATCAAATAGCATGAGCAAACAAAGGTTAGCTCGAACCATTAGGAAAGAGTACAAACCTTCTATACTCATCCTTTAGGAATCAAAAACTGATGCTGATAGAACCCACAACATAGTTCAAAAAATTTGGAAGAATGGCCAATGGGCCTCATCCCTGGAAGAGGGATCTGCAGGAGGTCTCTTGTATTTTTGGGACCCTAAAAAGGTAGAATGCAGAGTTATTTCCTATTCCAGTAGAACCCTAAATATAGTTTTATACTGCAAATAAAACAAATTCACTTGGGTGTTGTCCAACATCTATGCTCCCAACAATCCCATGGAAAGATACAACATGTGGATATCTTTGTCCCTCATGAAGGACACTTTATCCAACCTCCCCTGGATGGTAGAAGGGGATTTCAATTACCCCATCTTTCATTATGAAAAGAAATAGTGTGGGTCTACCCATTCCAAGAGTATCATGGATTTCTAGGAGGTTGTCATTGAGAATAAACTCATGGACATACAAATCAGAGGCTTCCAATACACGTGGAGCAACAAAAGGGTTGGATCGAAGCATATACAATTGAATTTGGACTGGATTTTTCTATCCTAGTAGGCCATTCTCCTATTTGGAGACACTTCCCTGATACCTCTCCCAAGAATTAGCTCTGATCATTCCCCCCTTCTAGAATCAAATAAAGTTCCATATTTTAAAATCCCTTTTAGATTTGAAAACATGTGGATCCATCACCTGGATCTGAAGCAGAGGATCGAAGACTGGTGGAAGACCCTTGTCTTTAGATTAGCCATTTTCCAGGTATCCCAAAAGCTCAATTCAATCAAAGAAAACTTGAAAACTTGGAACAGGGAGGTATTTGGGGATATCTTTGAAGTCAAAGAAAAAACCTTGAGAAAAATCAAAACTTTAGAGCAACATATTTTGGCACCTGAGAGAAAAAACCAGTGGACCCTTCAACTGAGGGATGAAGAAATATAGTTGATGATAGAATATCACAACATTCTATCCAGAGAAGAGATATTTTACCACCAAAAATCCTGGGCTTTATGGCTCAACGATGGGATGCCAACACAATGTTCTTTCATGATTCTACATTGTGAAATAGAAGCACCAATAAGATTAGTGAGCTCACCTTGGCAGATGGAACTGTCACTCAAGAAATACTCAAGATCTGAGATAAGGCCTCCTATTTTTTCACCAACATGATGGGAACTACCATTCCCACCAAATCTAAATCCCAGGAAGCCCTGCTAGGAAACATTCCCCCCTTGGTCACCCCTGAGATGAACTGATCCCTAATCCAACCTCTCTCTGAGAAAGAGATCAAGAGTGCTTTGTTTTCCATGAAAGCTGACAAGGCCCCTGGACTTTATGGGTTTACCCATCGATTTTTTTAGACCTTCTGGTCCATAGCGTGGAAATAGGTTTTTGATGTAATCATGAAGCTCCAGTGAACCAAAATTATCCCTCAAGGGATAAAATCCACATTCATTGCCTTGGTCCCTAAAAACCCCCAATGCAAATCCATAAATGACTTCAAACCCATAATATTGTGTAACATCATCTACAAGATCCTAACCAGATCCTTAGATCTTAGGCTAAAGAAAATCCTCCCCTCCATTATTGATCCCTACCAGGGTAGCTCAGTTGAAGGGAGATCTATCACTGATAGCATCATATCACTTCATGAGACCCACCACTTGACCCAGTGCAACAAAAAGCCTACCATGTTTCTAAAACTAGATATTAGCAAATATTTCAATAAGGTAGATATGGGTTTCCTCTTGAAAGTCCTTTCTCAATTTGGATTCCACATAGAATGGGTCAACCTCATTAAGAGCTGCATCACTGCTTCATGGTTCTCAGTTCTAGTTAATGGATCTACATTGTTACTTCCCTACCCTTAGAGGGATTAGGTAGGGAGATCCTTTGTCCCCTTTCTCATTCATCATCATTTTTGAATCCTTGGGTAGAGATTTCAAGGAGGATATTTCTTCTAGGTGTATGACAGGGATCAAGGCATATTCATAATCCCATTCCCTGTCCCATTAGCAATTTGTTGACGACACCATCATTACAACCTTAGATTTCATTGTCCAAGCTAAATCTATCAAAGAGATACTTGACACCTATGATTTTGCAATAGGCCAAGAGATCAACTATATTAAGATAAAGTGTTATTTCCTTAACACCCTAGGAAATAGGCAACAAAAAATTACTGACATCCTCCAATGTTGTATTGCTGATCTCCCCACTTCTTACCTAGGAATCCCCCTGTTCACAAAGAACCCAAAGGAATCAATGTGGGGTAAAATTATTGATAGAATCAAACACAATCTTACTACTTGGAAGGGCTTCCTTCTATCACAAGAAGCCAAGGCAACCCTTACTATGGTGTTCCTCTAGAGCATCCTGGTATACTTCATGTTAGTCTTCAAAGCTCCTATTTATGTTCATTCCAAAATTGAGCAAATCTAGAAGAGGTTTATTTGGGAAGGTTCATAAAACACAAGGAAATTCCACCTTGTAAACTAGGATAAAGTTTTTCAACCCAAGTATTGAGGGGACCTTGGTATGAGAAGATCATCCACCATGAATATTGCCCTCTTGGCAAAGCAGGCTTGGATGTTGTTCACTAAATACAAGGTATAATGGGTCTCAAATGTCCAAAGAAAATATCTCAAAAACATGTCCCTGATGGACAAAAACATCCCTATTAATGGATAAGACTTTTTGCTGGCCGTTATCCAAGCAAAATCTCTTATCATCAAAGGCACCCGATGGTAGCTGGGTAAAGGAGCTTTTATCAACTTTTGGGAAGACACATGGCTAAAAGACAAACCCCTCAAGGATATCCCTGAGGTGTCCGGACTAAGACCGAGTCTAGAGAGGATATGGGGAAGCAAAGTAAAATATTATATGGATAGGCAAGGCAAATGGAAGATCCCCTCAGGAGGTAGCGAGCATATTGTAAGGTCATGGAAATTTCTATCTGATATGTTAAGAACCACCATTATCCCCACCATAGTCTCCTTAGACCTTCCGACATGGGTAGGAACTAACAGTGGAGATTTTTTAGTTAAGTCAGCTCATTCCCTTTTGGTCAGACCTCATGTTCCCACTATTCCATTCAAATTAGTGTGGATAAAGTGCCTTATCCCAAAAATTGGTTTCTTTTCTTGGACAACCATCCAAAACAAGGCCCTCACCATCGACAATCTCATGAAAATGGGAATCCCTATCCCCTATATATTCCACCTCTACCTATCCAACTAGGAATATATCAACCACCTCCTTTTAGATTGTGAATATTCTGAGGGCCTAGACTACATGTTTACCACTTTTCAAATCCAATGGGCTCACCCCAATTCCCTCTTGGACATGTTCATCCAATGGCCTGCTCCCTTAAACAATTCCAAGGTGGCTTTCCTATGGAAAATTTTCCCCCACCACTTCATTTGGAAAGTGTGGCTTGAGTGCAATCATAGGGTATTTTATACCACCTCAAATAAATCCATCTCCTCAGCCACCAAAGCCATGTCCTATGCTTCTGAGAACTCCCAAATTCTTCCTTGGCCTAGATCCTTGTTAAGAAAGATTGAAGTTGAGATCATCAATTCTCTCAACATCCCCATTCCCATCTTGTCCCTCCCCACTCTCCATCCCCATATCAAATCTTGTTGGAATCCCCCTCCTGAGGGATGGCTGAAACTAAACTTTGATGGTGCATAAAAAGGGAATCTTGATTTGGTAGGGGTAGGGGTAGTTGCCAGGAATCATAGAGGGGAAATCGTTATGGCATTTGCAAAAAATATTCACCACTAAACCAAAAATGTAGCTGAGGTGTGGGCCCTATGGTGAATCTTACACCTAACCAGGGATATGGGGGGTCAAGCTCCATGTTGAATGGGATTACCTCAACATCATTGGCTATATGATATATAACAAAATTCTCCCATGGAACATCAAATATTTTATCCAAGACAGTAGGGAACTTTTAAGTCAACACTGCCAGGTGGAATCTATCCATGCGTACAAATAGGCCAATCGGATTGCTGACAGGCTTACCAACATGTGCATAGGATAAAAACCTATTATAGTGTGGCACAATTATTTTTCCAAATTGTGGCTTTGAACAAACATGGCAGGTCTTCTAAATCCCTCCATACTAATCAATGATTTATGGTTTCAAAATATCGCAATTTTTTCTCCAGGTGCTCCCTCGCTCGAGATCCCCATGGAGTGTGCTTCGATGCCACATCTTGATTGGTTTCCCCGTTAATGCCTAGTTTAATCATTCTGTAGAGATGAAATTAATTTATTCCTTTAATGCTTCCCAAATCCTTTCACCTAATTCCATAGATGTGTATGCGGCCGCACCCTCACTCATTTCTTCGCTACTTTCCACATCTGTAAGGAATGCCTAGAAAGTTAACTCCACCGGTGTGAATATATTCCCAAGACTCCTGCCCAATCCCCTTCTTACTTGGTATGTAAATCGCCCATCCATCTGTCCCTCATCTATGGTGCTCGGCAAGCCTCGTATGCCTTACTTATCCTATTTATCTCCTCACCGTCGCATGTTCACCGATGTTTTTCACTACAAGCCTTTCCTCTAGTTAATTTCCTCTACCACCTTCCCTCCAACCTCCACCCCCACCACCATGGCTTACCTGGAGCTAAGTTCACTTTAGATGGATGCCTTGTTATCTTTGTTTTTGTAGGGCTACAGGCTCACCACCCTTTTATTGAAATTTTGATGAGCAAAAGAGGACATTATGATGGATTTTATCCAAACATGGTCGAATGGTCATGTTTGCATCAAGAAAATGCGTTTCAGTGTTACTCCTCAATTGATTGGTGAGATTGTAGACTTATCACTCACTGGTTGACTGGTTTGTCACGACAAGAATTTATGGGATCCAAAACTGGAGGGCTCCCCCAATTATCATAATTTCAAGTGGGATGAACTTTCCCTAGAGCGGCAGTCCCTTCCACCCCTATTTCCCTCTATTGTAATTCTCCTTATGCAATACCTTGCATGTGATGAACCTAATAAGCCCATGGCTAGTTTCCATATTGTCTTAGTTAATCATATCTGAGGGTACAAGACACTCCATTCATCTCTCGATGTTTGTCACCCGTAAAAACTCCACCCCCTCCCACCAAGGGTTGTTTACTATGATCTACTACCATGTTCTGTCCAATACCCCCATTGTGGATACCCCTTACACTCTAATCCCCCCTACCCCCCTCATTCTCAAATCCCTACTCACTCTCTATCTAGTGACCCCTTGGCCAGTGACGGTGTTCCTAGCACCCTTGCATCCAAAAAAGGCATTGCGGCTACTTCCCTATCCAAGCCCTCCCCTTCCTCTTCTAAGCCCATCCCTTCCCCTCCCAAACCCACCACTTCCCCTTCCAAAACCACCCCCTCTGCCAGAAATAATGCTTCATTGGGTAAACCCAAGGTAAAAAATGAGGAGGCATCCCCTCAAGTCCATAGGTATTCCAAGACCAAGAAGCCCAGAGCCAAGTCTAGCCATAATTCACCCTAGGAGGTCGAACACCTCAGCAGATATTTGACTCCCACATCTGGAATTTCAGACCGGCTCACCAAAATGTTTTTAAAGAGCTTCATCATGGAGTTTGAGAGTGCAATTTAAGCTCTAAAGTGGGCCCTTCAGCAGAGTGCAGAGCACGTGGAAGAATGCACCTTGGAGGTTGACCCCTAATCTGCTCCAGGATTGTAAGTTTTTTGAAGGGTTGTATGGGATTTCCTACTATGGTTTTTAGTGTCTATTTTTGTTCCCTTTGTCTACCTATTATTTTGGGTTTCTCTGTGATAGCCTCGATGAGGACCCTAGTTGCTATCAATGGTTATGTCATGTCTATTTCTAGAAGCTCCTACGTGGGCAAGCACCCCATATCTATAGGCATTAATATCCCCTATGAGGGAATTTTATCTGTTATATACCTTGCACAGGAATGTCTAAAATGGCACGTCTATCCCCTATAGAAAGGGATTTTGCAATATTGGTGTATTTCAACCTATTGAAGGTTTTGTATATATGGGGTTGGGACCTGTTGGAACAAAATCTACCTTTGGTTAATTGTATTGTGCCTTAGACCTTGCCAAAACTGAATAGAAAGAGCTAAATTGGAAATATTCATCTAGTCTCCAGAGTAGGTTGGTTCCCTTGGGTTGTTTTTAGAGAAAAGGGTATGGAAAGAAGGGAAATATAGCCGAGGCTAGTAGCTTTTCTCACGGTGTAGATTGAACAACAACTAAAAATCAAATACACATGTTCCTGCTACAATATTTCTTTATATCCTCATGTAGAAATCATAATCCCCTTAGTGTGATTTAGACATTCATCTAACACATATATATCTCTTTAATATTTAACTCCAATAATAAGATTCATACATGCATAGTCTGGATTTTAGATCAAATACAATATAGAACTTAAAAGTAAATAAAATTCAAGAACCAAATACATACATTTGCACATAGAAAATAAAAATCCAAATAGAGAAATATCTTTATTGCTTGCATCAAGAAAAATGTACATCAGTTCTGTAAACGTCCAAGAGATGACCTTTTTTACATGGTGTGCTCACCCCTATATATACCCTTTAAATGGGAATCTTTCTACTTAGTACATTTTGATTCTCAATCAATTACAAACAATTATCTACAGTTTCTAATAATCGGCAAAAGATCTCCTGCAAATTAGATCTTGACAAGTCTACAACACATCAATCATATGACAACCCCAGGAATCAGATTTTGATGTAAGGGCATGTTTTGGTTGCCAAAAATATACCTTCACCAGGGAAAATTATTGTCACTTATGTCGCAAAATCATGATATTTTGGCTTTGTAGAGTTTTATCTTTCTTTTTCCTAGTGAAAAAGTGACATGTCGTAAAATCATGACATTCTCTTCTCTTTCACTCTATCTCTTCTTCTTGGTCGCAAAAATGTGACATTTCACAAAATTGCGACGTCTTTGACTCTTTCTGACTTTCTTGGTTGGGAAAATGGAACATGTCACGAAATCGTGATGTTCTTCCACTCCTTAGTCATTTTGCTATTTATTTCGGTGAATATGGAGTATGTCGCGAAATCATGACATTCTTCTTCCTTAGCACATTTTTCCTTCTTGTTGCCCTCTTGAAAACTAGCAGCTTCGGTCTTCAAAAAGGCTTGATATATTAATATTTCAGCTATTCTTGGAGTTAGTATTTTTTAACTAACATTCTTGGCGCATTTAGAGGGATTTTTTGCTAGAAAAATATTAGAATACAGGCCCTTCATCCATTAGGAAACGAAGTCAAAAACACACTAAAGAAAATGAGATATTACAAAAAGAAAAGAGTAAGGAAAAATGCACTTAAAAATAAGTAAGCATTACCTCGTCAAAACTCTTGTTATAGCTTAAGGACTTATTACTAAAAAACATTCAACTTTTGAAAATAGGGAAAGTTAAACACTTGTTTTAATTCTGGGTACTAGTCCTAGTTTCAGTCAACTGCTTTTTCCCAATGTGCTTGAATTTTCTAATTTTGTCCATTGCAGGTATTGCTTCTTGATAAGTCTTGCAGACTTGTTCCCAATATCCATATTCCAAATCTGAGGAGTCTATAAAGAGCTGGTAGATATATTGGAGTTATTCTACCTTATCATAAGAAACCATTTTGTACATTAAAACTAACTCCTGAAAACAGTTCTTAACCTGTGTGAGCCTTTGAATCATTTCTATCACCTGTGTTTCTTCTATTGGCTCACTCTAGCCTTCTACCTTAGATTCATATTCTATAAAAGTTTTTAAAGATGACGATAATGCATTCTCCTCAATAACCCTTGCATTATCATCCCAGAGGTATGGGAGTCCATTTTGGATAGCCAAATCTAGATTCTTAAGCAACCCTTTTGCTTCAGCTTCTAATTCTTGAAGAGTTTGTTTCCCTGGGTTACTAATCTGAGCTTCCTGAAGAAGTTCTTGGCTACAATTTTGGCCTGAGACTAGGATTCATTTCTTAATTTTGCTGCTATACTTTATGGCATTATTTCTGATAATATTTGAATCTTCGTAGTAGCATCTTATATTTTTTTTAAAAATACAACTACAACTTTGAATTCTTATCCCACTACCTCAATTGTTTCTTTAAATTTGGCCAAATATAGAAATAATGGCCTTGCTTTCAAAACTAAAGTCAACAAATCCTCCAGCAAATATTTTCTCATATTTTTCATATTTTCTTTTGAAAAACCAGATAGAGCATTTTGCTACTCTGTTAGCTGTTGTTGGAGTTGTTGGATTTGTAGATTCAGGCTTGAATCTATGCATCTGCTTGACTTAATTTTTCTTTATAATTATCTGTCTCACTGGTAGCAACATTGAATTTATATTCCCACTTCTTTGCTTCCAATGTTAAATAATTTTCCACTATTTTTTGTTCTCGCAAAATAGATTCCAACTCCTTCATTTTCTCATTTTATTTCAGAAACTTCTCCCTGCAATGCCCCCCATGCAGATATATAGTTCCCAAGTGTGCTTGGGATTTTCCCCACTCATCTTGCATGGGCAACTAAGAGATATATTCATTCACCTCTTCTTCCTAGTAATCAGCAACTTTCATCTCTCCTTTGGACTTATTTGTTATCGATGTCAACTTGAATTTCTTTCTCTACATTGTGGCAGGATCTAGAGCAATAATTTCATGCATGATGGTAGGTGCTTCTGAATCCTCGACTGAGTGAGAAGTACACCAGTCTAGGGCATTCTTGTTGACCCTCTTCAAATTTTCAATCTTTGATAAATTCGGATGACTCTTGGTACCTTGGGAGGATGCAGCTTCAATTGTTGGGATAATAATGTTAGGAAGGAAGGGGATGGGTACCAACGCAGTGTTGACATTGAGTAAATACTGGGAAGATGTTGCCATCTCTAGGAAAGCAAACCATTTTTTTTGACAAGAGGGTTACATCTTTGTTTATTTTTAGAAAGGGAAGGAAAGTTAAAATAGGAACAAGTAGAAGAAATAGAAGGATATAGTGAAAGAAACATACTTGGTCCTATCTGAATTTATCACTGATATCCTCCTTCCTCTTCATTTCAAGTTTTACCCTCATTAGAGGCTTCAGTATCCTTTTCATGTCCATATTCTTCATCACTCTCTTCAAGATTTATTATTTGTACATTCTGGGGAGATCCCCCCTACTGCTATTTCTTAGTCTCCTCAATTTCCTATTTGACAGGAACTTGTTTTCCAATATCTATATTTTGGCTCTCTTGAGCCGAGGTTGGTGGGTCTCTTGGGTCTTTATTCTGAGAATCTTCTTGCTCGGCTTCCTGAGCATCTATGTTATTGTTTCCTTCATAAGATTTATTTTGGTCATCCCCCACAAAATATTCAACTGTATTATCTTGAGCATATTGAGGTTCTTTCTCACTGGGAGAGACCTAAATGACATTCTTGTATTTCTTTTTATCGGCTATCAATTTTATTTTTTTCATTCTTTTAGCTATAGGCTCTTCATAATATTCGATAGCTGAGTCAGAAGGTAGATAAACTTCACAAATTTCGATACATAATCTCTCATGCTTGAGGCATCAGCTCCCAGTGCTAAGCATTTTTCTCTCTGTTCTATCTAGATGAGTTCAGTCCTCCCCTGTCGTTCTTTTCCAAGGCGTTTTCCTTCATAACCCATTTTCAACATCATTTGAGCAGTATTTCCATAATTATGCCCCTTATCCTTAGTAAAAACCTCTTCTATTGATATTTTTCTAGATTTTCTAGGTTTGGTCTGAGCAGGGGGGAGATTTTGGGCTATCATAACTTGCTTGCCTTTGTCAGGATCTTGTTTCTAAGGTGGCTCTGGTCTAGTCTCATGACTTCCTCCAATGCTAGGAGGAATTCTAACAGAAAAATTTCCAACCCATGATTCATGATGGAGGTCATATCTGGGATTGAAATCATTGTCAATCTTGGTGAGGTACCTTGATGAGATCATATCTGTTTGCACCCTCATTACCCACCATTCTCTAATTTTTGCAAAAGTCCAATCAAGTCAACTTTTTTGTACCCTGCTAATCCTGTCATTAGTCAACTAATGAGTTGTAATGTTTAAAGGATCATAATTTACAACTACTTCATAGAAATCGTGCTAAGGGATAGAGGTTCCATCCTCTCTATGTGCCATTCCAGAGGTTTGTCTTCACTATTATTTCTTTTTCCTCTATATCTGCCCTGACCTTAGCATGGTACTCTTTCATTTGATTTTTATTCAAAATGGCTTACCTCTCAGCAAACCTATTCAAAGGGTCATATTTCCACCTCTATGGAATCTCAACTAGGCCTAATTCTCTCAAATATTCAGCAATTTGTTCATTTTACCCCTTTTTTGATATAGTAATTCCTTCAAACTTGAAGGGCATGTTGCAGGTATTGGTTTTCCCAATACTAGTATCAAACTTCACATTTATTGTCCTAGTTTGTCTAACATACTCTAAAGTAAATATTCTATCAATAACATAATAGGGGAGTAAAAAGGGTTTTTCAATGAAACCGTATAACCTGATACAAACTCCTTGGGTTAGAATAAACCAGTCCCCTTCTTTAGCATATTTGGTCTGTAGAACTTTTTTTGCTCTAGGGGTTAATCTCCTAATGTGTCCATACATTATTTTTAACGCAAGGCCTAAGAATTCTCTATTGAAATCATAGTATGATTCTGATTTATACAACACATTGTTCCATTCATAGACTAGAAAAACCCTTCCTTTTTCATCTTTGCCATTTACTAAGATAAAATTTAATTCTTGGGACATAAAGTAGAAGAACAACCAAACCAGGTAAGAAGTATATCAAAAATAAAACCGAGTTCCTGCATTTAGTGTCCTCAAACCCTCATGAATTTCCGAAAATAAAAAATTTGTCCAGTCAAAGAAAATTGGTCTCACACTCTTGTCCATGACTGAGGAGTTGTACATTTTGGGGTTGGAAAAGTAGTCAACTATGGAAATTTGCCATATCTAGAATTTTTCATCAATTTTGAGTCCTACTATCATGGCTAAAATAGAATAAAGTTTTGGATTTTTGAAATCTAATATACTAAGGGGAGGCTCAGGTGGATTTGCTCCCTCAAGTAAATATTTTAGTTGGGATATCAAAAATTTTCTCATTTTCTCAAATGGGCCAAAATATTTAGCCTGGTCTTCAGGGTCAAAGGTTTTGGGCTCAAATGCAGGGACACGACCAATGACGAAAGTAGAAATAAAAGCATCTTTGCTCAAAGAAAATAAAACCCTCCTAGAATAATATTTGAATTTTCTCTCTTTCTCGTCATAAAATTTAGAAATTACCCTTACTAATTTGGGGTAAGGATGTACAAGAATATATACATACCAGTACAAGAAAGAATGGAAAGTAAAAGTAGACGATGAAGACACTGAGACTCTGGTAGCTATCCGATCTACTATATTATTTTGTATCTTCGTCGGGTCCTTCCAGGTCACAATTGTATCAGATATCCCGACATCCTTGTCTATGAACCTGCTATTGCACTCCTCCCTTTTTCTTACTATTGAAGTATTTGTAGGAAATGAAGCTGATGCTTCCTATTTTTTTCCTTTTCATGGAGCCATGAGAGACTATCAGGTGAATAGCTTCTGGAATTTTTTTTGGGAAATATTTTAAAATTTATTTTCTTTTGAGGAAATTGGGGTCTCTGAGTATCACAACAAAATTTCCTTCTTTCTTTCTATGGGAGCTGGGAATAGCGAATGACAGAATGCTTCAAAAAATTATTTTTCTTCTTCATGTCGCTTGGGAAGGACATGCAATTGGGATGCATTAATTACTATTGGTCGAGGCGATTCTCTCGTATTTTCTTTGATTTTTGCTTCTGATACCTTCTTTAGAATGTTTTCTTGAAATGCTCACCAGCCCATTAATCTCGCGTGAGAAATAGAAATAATTCCTTGTAGAAATTTATATCACCTGACTGATTAATCATTCTTGCCTGTTTATTCCTTGACATGTGGCCACTTAAGAACATTCCTCGATGGCTGCATTTATAATTTTTTTTCGAGAAAAGAATAATTCAATAAGTCCATCTAACAATTCTTTCTCACCAGCTCTTTAGAGTATCACGTGGTGCTTTTGAATTTGAAATTTCAAAATGACAAACACAAACTTTTCCCTCTATTTTGAGTTAAATGTCGATCTCTGGTTGGCTAAAAATACAAAAAGATTTTTACTAAGCTGGGAATAAGCAACAATATTTACAAAATTTCAAAAAGACTTATATTATACTGTACATATAGTTTTTTTGTTTTGGAGCCGTTCTACTTGAAGTATAGTATTTACAATATTTTTGTTGGTAGAATCAGCCAATCCATTACCCTATGGATAATAGTTAGAAGATGATTTTCAAATAAATTCCATACATACTGGTAAACTCAATCATGTTTGCTCTAGTAAAAGAAGATCCATTATTTGTAATTAATGAGTCTGTTATGTCGAATCTCGTAATCAGACTCTACAAATTCTATTACGACTTCTGAATCAGCCTTCTTTGTAGGAACCGCGTCTACCCACTTTGTGAAATAGTTTGTGGTAGTGAGTATGTATTTGTGGCCTACTGATGAATTTGGTTCTATTATCCCCACAAAATCCAATCCCCACTGCTAGAAAGGTTCTTCAACCTGTATAGCCCTCAAAGGCATAGGGATATTTCTATTTTTTCCTACATACCTCTAACACTGTTCACATTTTTGGGTCACCTTGTATGTATCTAAAAAAATGGAAGGTAAATAATAGCCGAATCTGAGGATCTTTAGAGTTGTTGTTATTCCTAAATAATGCCCGCCTGAGAGGCCTCCATGGAACTCCTCCAATACTTTCTATTTTTTATCATCACTAATGCATTTCAACAATACACCATCGATGTTTATTTTGTACAACCCTTCCGTTCGAATGGTATATTTTAATGATTGGGTTCTAAACCTCCTCCTTTGGGAAGCATTCAGATTTTCAGGGCATAACCCAGTCTGAAAATACTTCACCAAGTTGTCAATCCAATCAGTACCTTCTCTGGTCTGACTTTGTTCAGTATTTGCCATTATGGATTGGTTTTCCACATATCCACTTGCTGCTTGCTTGGAAAACTCTTGGCACATAGCTCTACCCTTGACTATCTTGGTCAGATGTATCTATACATCATATTCCTATATACGAGTTACCCATATTGATATTTTTTGCCAAGTTCTCCTTGTATTATAAAATTCCTTACATCTGTGTGAAGTACATAAACAATGGTGCGACTTTGGGATAGGAAGTGTTTCAATTTATTCAATGATTTCATAATTGCATACACCTGATTATCTATAAAATTGTACTTATCCTCATGCTTGTGCATGGTAGAACTCAAAAAGGCTATGGGTCTTTCCTCGTCATCTGCTCCTTTTTGAGTAAGAACTACAACGTAGTTGTCTTGCTCTCCAACAACATATAGGATGAAACTTCAAGAATAATCAGGTTTGACTAATACAGGGGCTTGAGTTATAGCTTCCAAAATATTTTTGAAAGCATATTTCCTTGGTCTGTCCATTTAAAAGGTGCACCATTTTTTAACAGTTCAGTCATTGGCTTAACTATTTGAGAAAAATATGCAATGAACTTTTGAACAAAGTTTATCTATCCAAAGAAGGATTGCAATCCTTTATTATTGACTGGGAGTGAAATTTCTAAGAGTACTTTTACTCTATCAGGGTCAATGGACAACCTAGATTTAGAAATAATGTGGCCAAGCAATATACCTTCTTCTACGACAAATATAGATTTCTTAGAATTCAGGGATATCTTGAATTCTCTGTATTTTTCAAATATTTGTCGTAGATGGGTGGCATGATCTCTCTTGTCATGGAAAAATATTGTCATGTCATATAAATAGACAACGATAATCTTATTTGTGAGCTCTCCAAAAGCTACATCCATAGCTCTCTAAAAATTTGCTCCTGCGTTTGATAACCCAAAAGGCATTCTTTGGTAAGCAAAAGTCCCCCACTTAGTGGTGAATGCAGTATTGTATTGATCTTCATTTTTTACCCAGACTTGGTTATAGCTAGAAAATCCATCTAATAGGGAAAACCTCTCTGCTCCTACCACTGTATGAAGGATTGGGTAAATCTGAGGCAAAGGATAGTGATCCTTTAGAGAAGCTCTATTCAAATTTCAAAAATCTACACAGTCTAATTTTGCCATTTTTTTTCTAACTCAAAATAAATTTTCCACCCAGGTAGAATGCTTAATAGGATATACTATTTTAGCTTGTAGAATTTTTAACAACTCATGTTTCATCAAAGCTTCAATTTTTGGATTTACAGTCCTTTGTATCTTCCTGAAAGGTTTAGCTTCTTCCTCTAATTCGATGGTGTGCTGAATAACTTACCTTTTATACACTCTCAAATCACTATACATCCATGCTATAATATACTAATACTCTCTACATAATTCTTTTACTTTATTTAATTCTTCTATTGTACAATTGGTATCGAATTTGATCATTTTACCCAGTTCTAATTCCACTTATTTGTATCGACGTTTCTCGACCTTAATCCTTCGACATAAAGCTCTGTCATTATCGTAAAAAATATTCTCAAGGGTGATCGGCCCCTTGGGAATGTGGTTGTTTTTAATTTAATTAGGCTCTCTTCATCTTCATATTGTAATGCTCTATCATTAGAACATTTCATCTCATGGATTTGGAAATCCAATATCTATTCGTCATTCTCAAATACTTGCTAGAAAATGTCTTTTTTAGGCATAAAAGGCCTGTATATCAGTCTCACTATTTTGGAATTTTGGATGACATTACTGACTGGACAAAAATCTGATCCTACCGATGCCAATAGGTCTGCATGAGTGTTAGTTTTTCTTGAGATTGATTTTATATTTAGAGCTTCAAAATTGTCCAAGAGATCTAACACTTTACTTTTGTAAGCTTCTAGATAATGTTGTTTACAAATGCATTTTCCAGTGACCTACTTCACAATAAGCTCCGAATATCCATAAATCAATAATTGTTTTGCACATAACTTTTCAACTTTTATGAGTCCCAAACACAATTCTTCGTACTCAACTGCACTGTTGGTGCAAATCCATGTCAACCTATACAAAAAGACCTTTTATTTTCCTTTAGGATAAATCAAAACTATCCCAGCACCTGCTCCATTCTTGCATCTATATCCATCAAATTAAATTTTCCAGAGCTGGCTGGTGGAATCATCTTTTCAGGGATAGAAACAGGTAGCTTTTTTGTTTTTTCAATAGAATATCTCCCTATATCTATTTCTATCATGGCATTGAAATTTTTTAAGGAAAACTGATCTTCAAATTGGAGTTCTTCCAAGGTTTCCTCCATCAAATCTACCTCTCCTATATCTTCGGTCATCATATTCATAGTATTGGTTTCTTCTAGTATTGCTACGTGAAAAGTGGATGGCTTTTCATTAAAAATCTTAATATTCCTATCGTTGAAAGGTATTTCTAAATGATAATAATCTAAAGATAAATGACCTCCCATTTTTGTTGTAAATTCTCTAGATAGGCACATACCAAAATATGGCTCCAAATATACAAACACAACTTCTTGTCTAACAACTATTTGGGACATCCTGTGGAGTTGTATCTGAATATCCTTGATCACTCCTATAGTTTTTACTAGAGTACCATCTAACTGCAACACTCCTGGATGACTTCTAGTATACTTCATTCCCATGATGTCACATACTGCTTTTGGCATAACTGTAGTAGCTACTCCTGAGTCGATCATACAGTTATGTACTATCCATCATTCCATCTATAGGGATAAGTAAAATGGAGGTGGTCTATTTTTTCTGTAGCAAAAGTAACATTAGATTGTATAGAATTTTAAGAGGAAGGAACTTTGATCTTATGATTCATCATTTTTAAATATTCTCGAAGAAGGTCGATTTGTCCTAGAAAATGCAAAGCGTCATACATGCTAGCTTTTGAGGGAGTCTTTTTCATCTCGTCAATGATATTAAATGAGAGGGTCTCAATAGTTTTCTCCTTTTCTCTAGCAGATGGGTCATATTTATTCCTATAACCTTGAGTTGCTTATGTTCTTTGCCTTTTGGTCAACAAAGGGAATCTGAGCTTCTCTTTCGCTTGATCTTGAGTTTCGCTCTCCTTTCTAGGAGGAGACTCTCTCCCTGGTGTTGGGACAAAACTCTAGGGATGATTGTATGACATTTCTTCACTTGATTGATCTTTTTGAGATGTATTTATAGGAGTTGGAGGGAAACTTAATGGCTGAAGTTCATGGGGATAAAATTGTAGAGATTTCCTTCCTAACCTTGTCAGGACTGTGACATGTTCTACAAATGGTATTTCCAAATTATGATCTTATTCTCTGATCATGTGTACATGCCCTTTCATTTTTTATTTTGCTTTTTCATTAAATAGATTCTGCACATGATGCTAGTGAAACATACACGAGTCTTCTCCATGAGGATCATTACATATGGAACAACAATATTCTAAGTTAGAGGGTTCCCCATTATCTCTTATTTCATTAGCATAAACTACTTTTTTTCTTTCCTGCCCTATATTACGTATCAAAGCTCAATATTTGGTTAGCTGAGGAAATCTCCTTGGATGGAAATGTCTCTCAGCTTCTCTCTTTTTCATATATGACATATCATTTGATAAATTTTTCATCATCTCTATTATGGTCATCATATGATTATCCTTGGGGACTTCTCAAAGAGAAATAGTAGGCAATGTAGGGAGGAAAGGAGTAGGAGGTAATGTTGGCAGATTCTAGGGTAACTGAACGACTAGAGCTACTGGTAGCTCATTCCATTTTGGGAGAGGTGCTGCAGGATTCATACCAGGGGCTTGGGGAAATTCTAGAAAGATTGGTAGTGGGCCTTTGGAGGATATTTTCTAGTGGCAATAATATCAACTTCTCCTTTAGCTGCTTTTAAATAAATAGCAGGGAAAGTTAAAACACGTGATTGTCGTATAATCATGCTAAGATCTAAATCAAAAGCCCTCAAATAATAACATATTACTTGTTCTATGGTAGGTTTTAACCTACCTAGCAATCTATCCTAGGTGCGTGTAAACCTAATGTTGAAATCTATGATCTCTTCTTGTGGATGTCTCCTAACAATCATAAATTGATTGAGTAATAATAAAGGATCGACATGCACATTGAATTCATCAACCAGTCGACCAACAAGTATCGCCCAAGAAGTAATAGATCCTGGACGAAGCGCTCTATACCAATGGAGCATTTTTCCTTTTAAGGATATGACTAGTAACCTGACCATCACATCTTCCTAGGTGATGTTATAGATTTCTGCTAATGATGAAACATCTAGACAATATTTGTCTATTTTTTTACCTGTCCCATCATATGATGGCAAAGCTTTCAAGGTTGCCTAGGGAACCTAATTCTGGGCTACCAAGTTTAGTAGGATAGTTTAATTCCAAATAAGATGAGCTAGGATGGGAGGAGAAGCCATGATGGCTACTGGGTTTATTGTTACTATGGAGCTATTTGAGGATACTCCAATAGTTGATACAAGGGAACTTGTACTAGTACCAGGTGGATTAGATCTTGCAGCTAGCACAGGATGTGCTTTCAAGCTACCAAGGTGTAACTCAAAGAACTCGATGGGTTCTTCAAATTTTCTTGCTTAGGATCTGGTTATCATATGCATAGGCAATCATGAGTTTATAAACAGATATTTTTAGACAAGGTATTACTTGGGTCTAAATCCTCTGAATGGATTCACTAGGTGGTTTTTTCTTCAGATTTAAAATAGAACAACTTTTAAAGAAAAACACCAAAACTTATAGAATACTATGGGATTTTATGTCCCATCAGGCGTGCCAAAAACTATTGGAACAAAATTTGCCTTTGGTTAATTGTATTACACCTTAGACCTTTCCAACATTGAATAGACGAAGCTAACTTGGGAATATCCGTCTAGTCTCTAGAGTAGGTTGGTTCCCTTGGGTTGTTTTTAGAGAAAAGGATACAAAAATAAGGGAAATATAGCTGAGGCTAGTAGCTTTTCTCATGTTGCAGATTGAACAACAACTAAAAATCAAATACACATGTTCCTGCTACAAGATTTCTTTATATCCTCACATAGAAATCATAATCCCCTTAGTGTGATTTAGAAATTCATCTAACACATATAAATATCTTTAATCTTTAACTCCAGTAATAAGATTCATACATGCACAATCTAGATTTTAGAACAAATACAATATAGAACTTAAAAGTAAATAGAAGTCAAGAACCAGATACATACATTTGCACACAAAAAATCAAAAGCTAGATAGGGACATATCTTTATTGCTTACATCCAAAAAAATGTACATTAGTTCTATAAACGTCCAGGAGCCAACATATTTTACATGGTGTGCTCACCCCTATATATGCCCTTTAAATGGGAATCTTTCTACTCAGTACATTTTTATTCTCAATTAATTACAAGCAATTATCTGTAGTTTCTAATAATCGGCAAAAGATCTTCTGTAAATTAGATCTTGACAATTCTGCAACTCTTCAATCATCTGAAAATCCTAGGAATCAAATTTTGATGTAAGGGCATATTCTGGTTTTCAAAAATATACCTTCACCAGGGACAGTTGTTATGTTGCGAAATCGTGATGTTTTGGCTTTGTAGAGTTTTCTCTTTCTTTTCCCTAGCAAAAAAGTGACATGTCACGAAATCACGACATTCTCTTCTCTTTCACTCTATATCTTCTTCTTGGTCATGAAAATGTGACATGTCATGAAATCGTGATGTCTTTGACTCTTTCCAACTTTCTTGGTTGTGAAAATGGAACATGTCGTGAAATCGCAACGTTCTTCTGCTTAGTCATTTTGTTGTTTCTTTCGGAGAAAATGTAACATGTCGCGAAATCGCGACATTCTTCTTCCTTAGCACATTTTTCCTTCTTGTTTCCCTCTTGAAAATTAGTATCTCCGGTCTTCAAAAATGCTTAATATATTAATATTTTAGCTATTCTTGGAGTTAGTCTTTTTTGACTAACAAGACCCAGTTAAAACCCTTACAAATAAAAACACCAACTTACCAAAAAAAAAAATTGTCTTCATTTCCTCAAGTAGCATAAAATCCAATTTTGGCAATAGAAATGCAAGTAGTGCAGAGGTTATCCCTTGCACTTTAGGGTTTCAAGAGAAACATAATGAAGAAATGAGGATGGAGGAAATCCATATCAATTTAAGGCTTTTAGGGTAGTATAAAGAAGAAAGTGTTGTTGAAGTTATTTGTTGCACTTCATATCATTCAGAATAAGACAAACATATAGATGATAAGTCTTGCTATGAATAGTGTGAAAAATTGAAGAGACTGATGAAGATGGAAGTGTTGGTGGGAATGAAAAAAAGAGAGGAAGACCCAAGAAGCAAAAACAAAGAGAAAAAAACTTAAAGGGATATTGATATGGGAAAACAAAAGCAAATATTACAAGTGTTAACAAGAAGTGGGGCTAAGCCCACAAATAATAACAAAAAGTGATGATGAAAATGATATATTGGAATACTAGGGACATGAATAATATTTCTATAAAAAGAGATATTAGGGAAGCGACAGGTTATTGCCATCATATTTATACATATGGACATCAGGTAGAAAATATTTTAGTCATTCACAGTTTTGATTTTCATCTTGGAATTTTTCAAATTTAACAAGTCAACTCGATGAGTGAGATTTTATCTCTTGATAAAAATGATATCAAGAAACATAGCAGCTTGAGCTTGATAAAAAGACATACGAACAATATCTTTGATAAAAAGACAAATTGAATATGGTTTAATTAACCTAGTAACAAAATCTGATGGTATTAGATCAAACGGTTATATCCCTCAACTTTCAAGAAGGAAACCCATGTTTAAATCCTATCAAGTGATATAATGTATAATTGCTAAGTTGCAATACCATTATGTGGTAATGATATCATATTAGTGGTGTTTGTTTCGATCTTACATAACACATTGAAGAAAAAATAAACCAAAAATAATTTAATAAAAACAATGTAATGTTTTTTATTTAAAAAAAATATCTTATTAAAATAAAAAATAATGAAATTAGTTTGAATAATATATTATGTTAAATACAAGGTTATAAACATAAATGAATAAATTTTCTTAATAAAAAAGATATTAAACGTGAGTGAAATTACTACAAACTTTTCAAAGATTCATTTCTAGTTTATATGAAATGTATTAAAACAATATAAATTACGACTAGAATAAAAACCATTGCTTGTCCATTCAACTTATACATTTTAACAACTTAAGTTTAAATTTTATTTTGTTCATTTAAAAGTAATCTGAAATCAAGTTTAAGATTTTTCCTTTATTGCTTCATTTAAAGTAAGTTTATTTATTTATTTAAAATAATATTAAAATATGAAAGCTACCAAACAATTCAATGATTTACCTTGAAAGTATACTTATATATATTCTTAATAGTTAATAGTAACATATAGATGTTAGATATTAAATATCATTAACTTAATCGACAATAATTTTAAAAAAGTTAGATATTGAATGTTATTAGCTCAATTGACTATGTTCTTAAATTTTAAGGAATAGACTAATGTTACTAAGCAATAGATGCATAATTGTTAAGTTATTGTAATATCACTATATGGTCATGATATTATACAAGTGTGGTTATTTCATTTCCAAACTATACATGCATAATTTTTAAGTTATTGTAGTATCACTATGTGATCATGATGTATTATGGGTGGGTCTCGTTTCAATTTTATAAATTCGATTAAAAAATAACATATATTAGGACCACATAGTGATATTACAACAACTTGACAATTATACATGTATCACTTGATAATATTTGTACATAAAATATATTCTCTCTATATGATTATCTCAAATAGGTGGTTGGGTTTACTACAACAAATATTTTCTTTGATGGTATAATATTTGAAAATTATTTGTAAGACTTGTTATAAGAATTAAAATAAAATATGTATTGCTTTAAAAGAGGTAATAAGTATGTTCGACAAGGACAGTGTGATGGTTAGGGCTTTGGCCTCTCTTTGGGGAGTTCTAAGGTTCAAATTATGATGTACCCAAAAAGGGATAGGATGGATGGTAGCGACAAAAATTGGTTGGTGGCCTTGGTTTGATGCCTTGGAGGTTGGGGGTCTCATTGACTTCATCTTAACCAATAGGGTAGGTTTTATAGTGGTAGCACCCAATGGTGTTACAAATTCCCCTATGTAATAAAAAGAGTAATAAGTATTCCTTTTTTATAGTGAACAAACTAGAAAAATAGTTTATTGCAATAGACCTCATACCTTCCCATGTTTGGATGGAATCTCATGTTCCTAGGGAGGGTATGAAGTGCAATTTGTGGGCTAGAAGGTATTTGTGGAAGAAGCACGTGTTTTGGTCCCCCTCTTGAAGATATTGGATCATATATTTCTACTGCCATAATAGCTCTTCCTTTTTTTCCCATTTTTCTAGTTGGAATGCAATTCTTATATTTTCCATACTTAGACCCTCCATGAGGCCATCCATGCAGATCTATTCATTCAAATATTCGAGTTGGACTATCACTTCCAACTTTTTTTTTCTTGACATCTCCAAACTCTTCCCAGTTCTAGGTCCTTGTCTTGGACTATCACTTCCAACTTTTTTCTTGACATCTCCAAACTCTTCCCAGTTCTAGGTCCTTATCTTGGATCTAATGTACTGAAGCCTCCTCACAAAGTAATACATATTAGTTCCATACTAAGGTTTGCCTTCCTACCATCGTTATTGCACTCTAGGCCTATAAGAGCTATCTTTGAACCACATTAGTTGGAACATGAATGGTGAGGGGCCTTGCATTTCTATAGTTCTGTCATTATTGGCCAATGACCTAAGCCTGTATTGTTTAGGATATTTACCCTAGGAATGTGTCCATAAATCAAAAAATTATCTAATATGGAAACCTATCCAATTTATCTAGAATATAGGTAGAGGCTTACCTCCTGTTAGACCAGGTCATTAGGCCATTTTCTGGCATGACATCCACAAGGTGGAGGTTTTTGATGTATTCCTTAATGAGGTTTGTGCTCCTGTCTAAGCTACTATTTCTCCTCAGCTTCTCTTCCAAGGAAAGGATGGTATTGAAATCTCCTCCTACCAAGGCCAATACTTTAGGAAATTGGGTAATAATATAGTTTATATTATTACACTATCTTCATTTCTCCTCTAGGGTAGTAGGTGCATAGACATTCATACAAAGCATAACTTGGTCTGATTGCTTGCTCTGTACTGCTATAGTTAGGAGACCCAACTAACCATCACTTGGCGGATAACTACCTCTTTAGGGTTCCAAAGGAATGCAATACCTCCCAATTCCCCTTAGGATTTGAGGGATTCTATTCTTCTAGAAGGCCATAATTTCCTTATAATTATCTCCATCTCTTCTATCGACATGTTTATCTCTTGAAGGAACACAAGTTGCGGTTGATTTGTTTGTATCATTCTTCTAATTTTATTTTGTTTTGGGGGACTTCCCTTCAGTCCTCTAATATTTTAAAATATGATCTTCATCAATATTATGAGCTAAATATGTGGGTAAGGGCATTGACCTTACCTTAAACTATTAGATTTTCTCCTTAGTTTTCCACATGGTGCTGGTTGGTTTTGCGTCCTACCTTTTAATTAGTGTCCATTTTCATCTTCTTACTTGTCTCCAGGTTTACCCCTCCATATTATGGAATAACATCCAACCCTAGCATATGTGTGTACAACACTAGAGTATTTCTGGTGAATCTAATGAGGTTTGCCCTAGGGTTTGGGTTCTTTGCGGTTCCTACCTTTAACATATTATTACTCTTATTCTTATTTTCTCTCTTTTTTTTTAATTGGTAGTCTATTGTTGGCTAGTTTACTCCTTTTTGTTGCTCTAGAAGGCTAGGGTGGTGTCAAGGGTGCTATTTACCTCTTATGGCATGGATTCTTCCTCCCACCATGGAACTATGTCTCTAGGAATTTTGTCTCCATAGTATCCTCCTCATCCTCCAAAAGATCATCAGTGGAAAGTCTATCAAACATATTATTTGACATGCTCACTTGTTTCTTCATTGTCGAATTCTTTTGGATATTTTTTTTGGTACTTGGAACCCTTTAGGATATGTTTCCTCTCTTCCTTTCTCTGGGATATTATGGATCTAGTCTCTTGCTAAATGACCATATTCATGGCAGATTTTGCAATGGAAAGGTATGTTCTTGTAATCAACCTCCTGCTTCCATGTTTCCTCCCTAAACTGTAGTGTGATATTTTTTGGGAGAGGTTTGTTAAAGTCTATTAGGACACATATCCAAGAATAAATAATTTTTTCAAATCTATATGTACTATCCACAATCATCATAAACTTTCCTAGGGTATTCTCAATTGTTGTAAATACTGCTAGATTCCAAAAAAAAATTGAAGGCCAAAAGGTCTCACCCAAAATGGTCTTGTGGATGGCATCTCTTCCTCCACTTTGAATTTAGTATGGCACGGTTTCATAAAGAGACTCACCCTTCAAAAACTCCATGGCCCCCCTTGGAATATTTGTTCCCTATCTTCTTCAGTAACAAAAATAAAAATTAATCAAGCATTGGGGTAAGCAGAGATTTGGAGCTCACCTTTTGTTCGCTATTGTCTAGTAGCCCACAATTTGAATTTTGATAGGATCGGTTTAAACACCATAAATTGACATATTAGATATCTCCTCTCCATTTCTTCTATTCCATTTTAGATGTCTTCCATGTCCACCTTCACTATTAGGGAACCATTCGCTGCATTTAAACACCTCGTCTCATTTTTCTTGAGATCTATCTTAGGCATCTTCAAAAGTCTTTGTGATGCCCTCGAGTTATTGATTGCCTCTGGTTGGGGTTGTTCCCCATGAAGGGCATCCCTAAAATTTATTTTTGGAGGTAGTTCTCTTGATTCCTTCCCCATATTGGGTATTGGTATAGTTGATCCCTTTTGGTGGTATGCCCTTGGATCCATTTTACTCAAGTTGTGGACCATATCGATTATTCTTGCTTTAGCTTCTCTTATCTAGTCTGCTCCATTAATTTTGTTCATGATTATATTCAACCCTTGGCCTCATTTTTGTGGTAGACAATGATCTCTCGTCTCTTTTTGTACTATAAATTGAAAGTGCTTGTTTTTTTTCCCTTGCTCTGAGTGGCTTGTAAAAAATTCTTGTCTATTGCATTTTAAATCCACTGCATTTCCTCCAACTACATATTTTCTTTAGTGTAATCATCCAAGTCAAAATATTCCTGCTGGTCACTAGGGGCAACAAGCCCCTTATCTATTGTCCCTGCAATTTTGTCAGAAACCCTTCAAAACACTAATCCCAGCTCATCATAATTCTTTCTCCTATCTTTTGTGCACAATTTTAGAACACTTACGCAATCACAATTAGGAAGGTAAAAAGTCATTATGAAAATTTTCCAACTTATTTATTTTATTGGCTCATGTATAAGTAGGTACAAGATGGAGGAAAGATGAAACTAAAGGTGTGAAATTTGTGAAGTCATTTTTAAAATTTGGAGGATTTTTGTATTGTTATGTTATAACCCTGCATAGAAATAATTTGAGCATTTTGATTTCAAAGTCTATCCATGGAGTTTTTTTCTCCTTGGTTTCATCCTAAAAAATTCTTGTCTTAATTTGTGTAATTTTATTGTATGTGCAATGTTAAATAACAAATTTCTTAGTTTACTCTTTTGTATATTATTTTTGTTTTGCTATTTTATTTCGATGTATCATCTTCAATAGACAAAATCAATGGGTTAATAGATTTCTTTTTTCACATGTTATACTGTGTTATATTCACTAAATGAATTATCTCCACCAAGCTGCATCATAGGTTTTATTGCATTTTATGTAGGAAGTTTAGATTACAATAATTTTCAAATATTTTGAATTGAATTCATCACATGTGTTTGTTTAGATTATATAATATAGGCTATATATAGTTTCAATAACTTTTTAATGTTGGAAACTTAAAATTTTTCAAAAATATTTATATAGCAATTTACATTATATAAGTTCAAGAACTTAGTTTTAAATGTTTGATTTTAAATCTTGAAAAAATATTTTAAATAATGAGATTTATACAACTTATAGATTTAAACCTTCTGACTTAGCCTATAGGTCTTGTAGAAACAACTTACCCTTTTCATAAGTATATAACTATTGACTTTACATCTATTATTGACTTATTCTTCTAAACCCTATGAAATAAGACAACACAACTAAGGCAATGGCCCTTCCTTCAAGGCTTTGGAATATAGTTTAGGGTGGCTCCTACTTTAGGGTGTGACAAAGGTTGTCATGTAGATTTTTTATGGGGGTTTGATACTTGAAGACCCCCTCTATAGAAATATGAGTTAGAAGTTGATATAGCTCATAGCTTTATATTTCAACATAAGAAAAATTCTATAATTGATACTTGTTGTAGAAAGCAAAATATGAGAATAGAATGATAAGTGGAATTACAAGAATAATAAACTATATAACCCTTCTTTTCTCATTTAACGGACTACACATATTAGAAACAACACAATTATTCTTAAAGAGTTGAGGTAAACCCTTTTTAAACTAAAACTAGATACCAACTTGGTGGTGGGCGGAGCAGAGATTTACTATATGATATTTCATATTTTTAAAACAAAAGGATATATGGAAGATTAAAAAAAAAAGGATATGACATACTTTACTTAAAAATGCATTTACTAGTCTACTAGGGTTTCATTCTTTGTTGTGAGTCATTTTAACTTTGCATTAGGGTTTTCGCAGCTTTCTGGGACCTTCAATGGCCCTCAACCTCAACGGACTAGCGAATAGTTTTGGTGCCACGTGGGAGAAGGCAAACAATAGTGGTGCCCATGGAGTGTCCCAGGTAACCTCTACCAATGGAAAATCACATGATAAATTTAGTTTACCTCTACTTGTGTTTGATAATGCATGTAAATGGCTAGAATATTTTATCCTTGGTGGGCATTTTGTGAGGCGCATTCCCAATGAATCAACATTGCAGTCTTGGGTTAGCTTGGCATGGGCTCCTCATGAAATCAAGCTTGAGTTGATTCAAAACCTCACAGAGAGTTATTTTCTCTTTCGGTTTGCAGATGTTGCTCATGTAAAAGCAATATATAAGCACAAGCCATGGTACATAAGAAACTCTTTGGTGGTTTTCTCTCCATGGACCTAGGATTTTTCAGTATCAAAAGAAAACACCTCTAAGGTCCTAGTTTGTGTAGAGTTCCCTGGTCTTCCCCTTCCCTTTTGGCCCTGTTCGAACCACATGGTGATAGTCTTAGGGCACATTTTATTGGTAGAAGTTGACAAGTTTTCGAATGTCTACCCTTAGAAAAGGGTTTGTATTGAGGTCAATTTGTCGAAAGACCTCATGGAGTTTATTGATATATAGGTGGAAAACACCATTATTTTGTAATGGGTGGTGTATATTAACCTATCGATTACCTGTTTCAGATGTCAAGCTTTGGACCACAAGGTTAAGGATTGTTTGCTTATACCTCACAATAAGCCAAAGTCGACCCTCGTGTCACTCGTTGTGTCCCCTCCTTAGTCCAAAGAGGAGGGTTGCACCACGGTGGGAAGATGCGAAAGCACGTGCATTTTTGTAGTTAAAGCTCAACACTCCAAACCAGCAACAAAGAAGGCTAGTATTTTAGCACTGAAGCCTTCGAAAAGGGTGTTAGAGAAACCCGGTATAATGCAATCAATGACTAAAATGATGGCCATCGAGGCTCCTTCAAAAAATGTGACAACAACTTGGTGCAAGGCCACCAACAACAAAAATATTGGTTACTAAGACTCCTTTGTCTTACCAAGGTCACAACCCAACAACAACTACTATGGGTGCTAATCCGGCCACCAAGGTCAGCTCTCCTCCTATGAATTCTCGATGTTCCTGTAGTCCTAGGTGGGCAAAAGAAGAAGGGGTTTTTATACCAGAGAAAAAACCCCATATTTTGAAGTTTCTACTGCCAATCGAAGAGAAACTTAGTTTTGGTAAAAAATCTACTTGGAATTGGGGTTTTGCAACGGACAAACACACATAGGTGGCACACGACTTGTCAATTACTTTTAGATCCAGGTTTCCTGTGTGTGCAAGAGCTAAAATTTACAGTTTTTATTTTTTGTTGGTTACCAACACTCAGTGCACCATTTTTTTTAGGGTTTAAAGCTTCCTTTTTTATTTTAAGCTCAATTTATTCTATGTAAGCCCCAAATTCTTATATAAAGTTCCTTATATAAGTTTCTCAGTGGACTCTCAGTTTAACATCTTGTAACTGCTATTATTTTTATTAATACAAATCACTTTTCAACCAAAAAAAAAAAAAGACACGTAGAGGAGTGACTTGTGACTTGTAGATCATATTATGCAATAACAAGTTAAGCTTTAAAAATTCAATTTACCTAAGTTGAATTGCTCATGTATCTAACACTTCAAAACTTTAATTAAATCAGCCAAAAGTATTTTTTTTCTAAAGTTCCACGATATTGCCATATCATTCTACCTGATAATCAAGGACGCCTTTGTCGATTGTATGCCAATGTACTTAATGGCCTATCTCCAACCCGTTTGACCAAAACAATCAAATAGAAACTCTAGGGAAGGAAATATGATATACGTAGATAAATTTACTCTACCTCTACTTGGGTTTGATAATGCTTGTACATGGCTGGAATATTTTACCCTAGGTGGGCATTTTGTGAGGCGCATTCCCAATGAATCAACATTGCAGTCTTGGGTTAGCTTGGCATGGGCTCCTCATGAAATCAAGCTCGAGTTGATTCAAAACCTCACTGAGAGTTATTTTCTCTTCTGGTTTGCAGATGCTACTCATGTAAAAGCAATATATAAGCACAAGCCATGGTACATGAGAAACTCTTTGGTGGTTTTCTCTCCATGGACCTAGGATTTTTTAGTATCAAACAAAAACACCTCTAAGGTCCAAGTTTGTGTAGAGTTCCCTAGTCTTCCCCTTCCATTTTGGCCCTGTTTGAACCGCATGGTGATAGTCTTAGGGCACATTTTACTGGTAGAAGTCGAAAAGTTTCTCAATGTCTACCCTTAGAAAAGGGTTTGTATTGAGGTCAATTTGTACAAAGGCCTCATGGAGGTTATTGATATATAGGTGGAAAACACCATTATTTTGCAATGGGTGGTGTATATTAACCTATCCATTACCTGTTTCAGATGTCAAGCTTTGGACCACAAGGTTAAGGATTGTTTTCTTATACCTCACAATAAGCCAAAGACGATCCTCGTGTCACCCGTTGTGTCCCCTCCTTAGTCCAAAGAGGAGGGTTGCACCACGGTGGGAAGATGCGAAAGCACATGCATTTTTGTAGTTAAAGCTCAACACTCCAAACCAGCAACAAAGGAGGCTAGTATTTCAGCACTGAAGCCTTCGAAAAGGGTGTTAGAGAAACCCGGTATAAGGCCATCAATGACTGAAATGATGGCCATAGAGGCTCCTTCAAAAAAGGTTACAACAGCTTGGTGCAAGACCACCAACAACAAAAATATTGGTTACTGAGACTCCTTTGCCTTACCAAGGTCACAACCCAACAACAACTACTATGGGTGCCAATTCGGCCACCAAGGTTAGCTCTCCTCCTATGAGTTCTCGATGTTCCTGTAGTCCTAGGTGGGCAAAAGAAGAAGGGGTTTTTATACCAAAGAAACAACCCCATATTTTGAAGTTTCTACCGCCATTCGAAGAGAAAATTAGTTTTGGTAAAAACTCTACTTGGAATTGGGGTTTAGCAAGCGAAAAACACACATAGGTGGCACACGACTTGTCAATTACTTTTAGATCTAGGTTTCCTGTGTGTGCAAGAGCTAAAATTTATAGTTTTTATTGTTTGTTGGTTACCAACACTCAGTGCACCATTTTTGTTAGGGTTTAAAGCTTCTTTTTTATTTTAAGCTCAAGTTCTTCTATGTAAGTGCTAGATTCTTATATAAAGTTTCTTATATAAGGTTTTGTGTGGACTCTCAGTTTAACTGCTATTATTTTTATTAATACAAATCACTTTTCAACCAAAAAAATAAAAAAAAGACACATACAGGAGTGACTTGTAGATCATATTATGCAATAACAAGTTAAGCTTTAAAAATTCAATTTACCTAATTTGAATTGCTCATGTATCTAACACTTCAACACTTTAATTAAATCATGCAAATATTTTTTTTCTAAACTTCCATGATACTGCCATATCATTCTACCTCATAATCAAGGACGCCTTCGTCAATTGTATGCCAATGTACTTAATGGCCTATATCCAACCCGTTTGACCAAAACAATCAAATAGAAACTCTAGGGAAGGAAATATGATCTACATAGATAAACGATGAATGCATGTAGAAACTTAAAATAAGTACATGTTTTTAACAAATTTTCGTGATCACTAGTTTTTGCCTGTTAACTATGGATTCAAAATATAAGAGAAAGTAATTAGAATCATGGAAATAAAGAACCGATTTGAGTAAGACGAAGTCAAACACAAATTACAAAAGTATCCTTGTCCTCTTCATGATCAGGAAGAAGAATATTTACAAGCCATCACTAGGTTTTCTGTAGACCGTGCTGAAAATAGAATGCAAAATAGAATGCAAAATGAATCCACTAAATCATGCATGTCCTCCATAGTTGTTATCAAATAAGCCATTTCTAGGTTGGCTGAAAATATGCCGAATCTTTGTGCATAAATTGGAAGCCAATGAAAGAATGCATTTTCTAAAACTTAAGTTCTCAGACGCTGCAAAAACTTCACAATTGCTTAATAAACCAGTAGTGCTTATTCAAGTGTGTCTGCACAAGAAGGCACTGATCTATTGAATATCCAAACCTCTCAGGCCTTAGAAATATGGCTTAAGAAAAATTCTATAATTGATACTTGTTGTAGAAAGCAAAATATGAGAATAGAATGATAAGTGGAATTACAAGAAGAATAAACTATATAACTCTTCTTTTCTCGTTTAACGGACTACACATATTAGAAACAACAGAATGATTCTTAAAGAGTTGAGGTAAACCCTTTTTTAACTAAAACTAGATACCAACTTGGTGGTGGGCGGAGCAGAGATTTACTATATGATCTTTCATATTTTTAAAACAAAAGGATATATGCAAGATTAAAAAAAAAATGAGATGACATACTTTACTTCAAAATGCATTTACTAGTCTACTAGGGTTTCATTCTTTGTTGTGAGTCATTTTTACTTTGCATTAGGGTTTTCGTAGCTTTCTGGGACCTTCAATGGCCCTCAACCTCAACGGACTAGCGAATAGTGTTGGTGTCACATGGGAGAAGGCAAACAATAGTGGTACCCATGGAGTGTCCCAAGTAACGTCTACCAATGGAGAATCACATGATAAATTTACTTTACCTCTACTTGGGTTTGATAATGCTTGTAAATGGCTGGAATATTTTACCCTAGGTGGGCATTTTGTGAGGCGCATTCCCAATGAATCAACATTGCAGTCTTGGGTTAGCTTGGCATGGGCTCCTCATGAAATCAAGCTCGAGTTGATTCAAAACCTCACTGAGAGTTATTTTCTCTTCTGGTTTGCAGATGCTACTCATGTAAAAGCAATATATAAGCACAAGCCATGGTACATGAGAAACTCTTTGGTGGTTTTCTCTCCATGGACCTAGGATTTTTTAGTATCAAACAAAAACAACTCTAAGGTCCTAGTTTGTGTAGAGTTCCCTGGTCTTCCCCTTCCATTTTGGCCCTGTTTGAACCGCATGGTGATAGTCTTAGGGCGCATTTTATTGGTAGAAGTCGACAAGTTTTCCAATGTCTGCCCTTAGAAAAGGGTTTGTATTGAGGTCAATTTTTCCAAAGACCTCATGGAGGTTATTGATATATAGGTGGAAGACACCATTATTTTGCAATGGATGGTGTATATTAACCTATCGATTACCTGTTTCAGATGTCAATCTTTGGACCACAAGGTTAAGGATTGTTTGCTTATACCTCACAATAAGCCAAAGCTGACCCTCGTGTCACCTGTTGTGTCCCCTCATTAGTCCAAAGAGGAGGGTTGCACCACGGTGGGAAGATGCGAAAGCACGTGCATTTTTGTAGTTAAAGCTCAACACTCCAAACTAGCAACAAAAAAGGCTAGTATTTTAGCACCGAAGCCTTCGAAAAGGGTGTTAGAGAAACCCGGTATAAGGCAATCAATGACTGAAACGATGGCCATCGAGGCTCCTTCAAAAAATGTGACAACAACTTGGTGCAAGGCCACCAACAAAAAAAATATTGGTTACTGAGACTCCTTTGCCTTACCAAGGTCACAACCCAACAACAACTACTATGGGTGCCAATCCGGCCACCAAGGTCAGCTCTCCTCCTATGAATTCTCGATGTTCCTATAGTCCTAGGTGGGCAAAAGAAGAAGGGGTTTTTATACCAGAGAAACAACCCCATATTTTGAAGTTTCTATTGCCAATCGAAGAGAAACTTAGTTTTGGTAAAAACTCTACTTGGAATTGGGGTTTTGCAAGGGACAAACACACATAGGTGGCACACGAATTGTCAATTACTTTTAGATCCAAGTTTCCTGTGTGTGCAAGAGCTAAAATTTACAGTTTTTATTGTTTGTTGGTTACCAACACTCAGTGCACCATTTTTGTTAGGGTTTAAACCTTCCTTTTTTATTTTAAGCTCAAGTTCTTCTATGTAAGCGCTAGATTCTTATATAAATTTCCTTATATAAGGTTTTGGGTGGACTCTCAGTTTAACATCTTGTAACTGCTATTATTTTTATTAATACAAATCACTTTTCAAAAAAAAAAAAAAAAATACACGTAGAGGAGTGACTTGTGACTTGTAGATCATATTATGCAATAACAAGTTAAGCTTTAAAAAGTCAATTTACCTAAGTTGAATTGCTCATGTATCTAACACTTCAAAACTTTAATTAAATCACCCAAAAGTATTTTTTTTCTAAACTTCCACGATACTGCCATATCATTCTACCTGATAATCAAGGACGCCTTTGTCGATTGTATGCCAATGTACTTAATGGCCTATCTCCAACCCGTTTGACCAAAACAATCAAATAGAAACTCTAGGGAAGGAAATATGATATACGTAGATAAATTTACTTTACCTCTACTTGGGTTTGATAATGCTTGTAAATAGCTGGAATATTTTACCCTAGGTGGGCATTTTGTGAGGCGCATTCCCAACGAATCAACATTGCAGTCTTGGGTTAGCTTGGAATGGGCTCCTCATGAAATCAAGCTTGAGTTGATTCAAAACCTCACAGAGAGTTATTTTCTCTTTCGGTTTGCAGATGTTGCTCATGTAAAATCAATATATAAGCACAAGCCATGGTACATGAGAAACTCTTTGGTGGTTTTCTCTCCATGGACCTAGGATTTTATAGTATCAAACGAAAACACCTCTAAGGTCCCATTTTGTGTAAAGTTCCCTGGTCTTCCCCTTCCCTTTTGGCCCTATTTGAACCGCATGGTGATAGTCTTAGGGAGCATTTTATTGGTAGAAGTCGACAAGTTTCTCAATGTCTGCCCTTAGAAAAGGGTTTGTATTGAGGTCAATTTGTCCAAAGACCTCATGGAGGTTATTGATATATAGGTGGAAAACACCATTATTTTGCATTGGGTGGTGTATATTAACCTATCGATTACTTATTTCAGATGTCAAGCTTTGGACCACAAGGTTAAGGATTGTTTGCTTATACCTCACAATAATCCAAAGCCGAACCTCGTGTCACCCGTTGTGTCCCCTCCTTAGTCCAAAGACAAGGGTTGCACCATGGTGGGAAGATGCAAAAGCACGTGCATTTTTGTAGTTAAAGCTCAACACTCCAAACCAGCAACAAAGGAGGCTAGTATTTCAGCACTGAAGCCTTCGAAAAGGGTGTTAGAGAAACCCGGTATAAGGCCATCAATGACTGAAATGATGGCCATCGAGGCTCCTTCAAAAAATGTGACAACAACTTGGTGCAAGGCCACCAACAACAAAAATATTGGTTACTAAGACTCCTTTGCCTTACCAAGGTCACAACCCAACAACAACTACTATGGGTGCCAATCCGGCCACCAAGGTTAGCTCTCCTCCTATGAGTTCTCGATGTTCCTGTAGTCCTAGGTGGGCAAAAGAAGAAGGGGTTTTTATACCAGAGAAACAACCCCATATTTTGAAGTTTCTACCGCCATTCGAAGAGAAACTTAGTTTTGGTAAAATATCTACTTGGAATTGGGGTTTTGCAACGGACAAACACACATAGGTGGCACACGACTTGTCAATTACTTTTAGATCCAGGTTTCCTGTGTGTGCAAGAGCTAAAATTTACAGTATTTATTGTTTGTTGGTTACCAACACTCAGTGCACCATTTTTGTTAGGGTTTAAAGCTTCTTTTTTTATTTTAAGCTCAAGTTCTTCTATGTAAGCGCTAGATTCTTATATAAAGTTCCTTATATAAGGTTTTGGATGGACTTTCAGTTTAACATCTTGTAACTGCTATTATTTTTATTAATACAAATCACTTTTCAACCAAAAAAATAAAAAAAAGACACGTACAGGAGTGACTTGCAGATCATATTATGCAATAACAAGTTAAGCTTTAAAAAGTCAATTTACCAAAGTTGAATTGCTCATGTATCTAACACTTCAACACTTTAATTAAATCACGCAAAAATATTTTTTTTCTAAACTTCCACGATACTGTCATATCATTCTACCTGATAATCAAGGACGCATTCGTCGATTGTATGCCAATGTACTTAATGGCCTATCTCCAACCCGTTTGACCAAAACAATCAAATAGAAACTCTAGGGAAGGAAATATGATCTACATAGATAAACGATGAATGCATGTAGAAACTTAAAATAAGTACATGTTTTTAACAAATTTTCCTGATCACTAGTTTTTGCCTGTTAACTATGGATTCAAAATATAAGAGGAAATAATTAGAATCATAGAAATAAAGAACCGATTTGAGTAAGACGAAGTCAAGCACAAATGACACAAGTATCCTTGTCGTCTTCATGATCAGGAAGAAGAATATTTACAAGCCATCACTAGGTTTTGTGTAGACCGTGCTGAAAATAGAATGCAAAATGAATCCACTAAATCATGTCCTCCATAGTTGCTATCAAATAAGCCATTTCTAGGTTGGCTGAAAATATGCCGAATCTTTGTGCATAAATTGGAAGCCAATGAAAGAATGCATTTTCTAAAACTTAAATTCTCAGACGCTGCAAAGACTTCACAATTGCTTAATAAACTAGTAGTGCTTATTCAGGTGTGTCTGTGCAAGAATGCACTGATCTATTGAATATCCAAACCTGTCAGGCTTAATATTAGTACTGCCTTCCTTGCTCTGCAACAAGATCGAAGCCCTTTTTTTTAACATGTCAACACTCAGTTCTCACTTTGCTTCGCTCAAGCTTTTGCAGAAGGGAGCGTGTATTTATACAATATAGAACTGCTTGGGAGTACAAATCGATTAATAAAGACTTAAGGACATGTTCAATATGTGCCATAAACAGTAAAAAGGATTCCAAAATCTAAAATGGCCATATCAATGGTTTTTTTTTTGAAAATTTAGAGAAATTTTAAAATCTTTAAGATGAATCAGTGCTGGAAAACAAATGTAAGCAATGTACAGACTGAGCTCTCCACCCAAGAAACAAAGATGTTGAATCCAGGAACAGATGATGCAACATGCCTAACAACAAAGCCCACATGAAGAATCTTAAACAGGGTCATTGGCATATGTAAGAATGATGTTTTCTGAAACCAGCTGTTTTTCATTAATTTCATTTTAAACTTTTCTTTATGACTTGAAATATGAATAAAATAGCTCACCTTTTGAGCAAGTTTTGAATTGAAGATATCCTCTTCGGTTCAAAACCCCCATAGAATGTAGAAGTGTAAAATTCAAAACCCAATACTTCTAAATTTCCATCTCTGTCATTGTAGCTTCATTTGATGATATCAAATTGAATTTCGCAACAAAACATTGCAACCCCAACAACAGAATATGACCTAAAATCATTCCTAATTATAAATACCATAACTATAATTCTGCATACATATAATACAAATAAAGGAAAAAATTAAGTGATGTCAATGCCCAGACCAACCAACATAACACAATTTTCCCATTAACTAAAATATAAATGAAAAATGAGTTATTCTGAGTTGTTCTTATGAATATTAAGATGTAACTTATAAAATTCAAGTTGACCACAAAAAATATTATCATCATAACACTTAATCCTTCAGCATGCTCTTTTGACCACAAACCTTATATAAAAAATAAAAATTATCATCAAATCTTATATTAAAAAAAATATTATCATCATAACACTTAATCCTTCGATACTATGTCTTGCATGCTCTTTTTATTGTCACATTCTTGCATTGTTTAACTTTTGTGTGCCTTATTACCTGTAAAGAATCTAAATATAATCATTATTTCTTTTATTTTGTTTGTAATAATTATTATATAGACATCGAATGATATTATAAATTTTGTCCTAAAAGAAAAAATGGTTTAAACAAATTAAAAATATATATATATTTTTTAATATTTTGTTTTTATCTACTTTCTATGCTAGATATTTTAATTTTACAATAAAATACTTATTCATTTTCTAAGTTAAAAACTTTAATTTTAAAATAAAATACAATGATAAAAATGTTAATAGTTTATTCAATATCTAAGCTAAACATTTTAATTTAAAAATAAAATACAATAAGAAAAATTATAATAGCATGAAAGGTGTAACTTTTTAAATTTTAATCTTTTAAAATTTATGCACGATAACAACCAAATTATTAGTTTACTCATCTTAAATTTAATTTGTAAAGTATTCTCTCTATAATATATTACTTATTTTAAACAACATTACAGTATTATATATTAAACAAGAACTTAATTGATTGTGAAAATTAGATGTATGTATATTTTTATTTTAATTTTTTTGAAGCTTTAATTTATAATTTGTAGTTCAACTTATTCTATTTGTGTACAGGGGAGGAAATAAGTGAAATTTTCAATATAGTATGCACTGTACATGACTATTTGAGTAATGTTTGATGGATGTCATGTAGCCATTGGAGGTATTTTGTTGAAACAAACAAAATTTGATATGGTAATGTTGTAGAAGCTATGAAAACATGAACATGACCCTTTTTTTATTGATTTTTTTATCCTCAATTCTAATGGCCACTAATAAGAAAGAAAACGAAGATCATTATAAAAATATGTACCTTGCAAATACTTTTTATGCTTCTATAGTAGCTAATATGTAGAACTTTGGCTGTCAGAGACTCCTACATTTGTACCAAAATTATCATTGTGTATCAAATATGATATGGTTCTTGTTAAATAGGAAGTGGTTGCAACACTTTCAATGAAAGCATCTCTTAGAATCTTGAATGCATGGTTATGCATAAGGGATCGGCCCTGAAATCTATTTATAAATTGAAGGCAAATAGTCTTGGAATGTCGAAAAAAAATAAAAAAGTATACATGGCGAATTCCAATTATTTTTCTCTAAAAATTTTCAAATTGTGACGAATTGCAATAATTTTTCTTCAAAATGTTTTAAACCGTGATGATTTTTTCTGTTTTTGGGGCCATGAATATCGGTTTTGCAAAATCTAAAAAAGTATGTCATACTTAAAAGCTTTAGGCCGATATGAAATACTTCAGGTCGACATGACGACAAATGGAATGTCGATCAGTTGCAGTCATTGGTGAGCATAAATTCACGTCTCGAAAAACATTCATTTTTCTTCCATAAATTATCAATCCAATAATTTCGTAAACTTATGAGTTTCACGCACAGTATATGCCTGTAGTGTTGGGGAACAAATCTAGTTGTACCTTATTTAGTTTGGTGGGGAGGTTTGTGTAATTGGATTCCAGCCAAACCAAATAAACTAAGTGCGAGAAATGAAATAAATAAATTATAAACAAAAAAGTAAAGTTCTGGAAATAAAATGTGGAAATAAAATGCGAGGAAATAAACACACACAACTGAAATTAAATAAAGTAGTAAACTAATCTACATAAATCAAATGCACAAATTAAACAGGGGGAGGACTACTGTAGGGAGTGGGCCCAAGCTCCCGCATATAGTCCGCCCGGCTAGCTATGTAGAGCTTGCTCAAATAAGAGGAGTTGCACTCTTAATTAATTAAACAATAAAATAAAATAAGTTATGTATAAAATTAATCATTCATCCCCATTGTTCATCTGGCCTGCGTCTTTATATAACGCACATCCAGATCTCATTACAATGACAAATCAGTCTATTTTAATCACTAATGTGATTTAGTTACAATTGATTCTACACATATTTTATTATTCTATTTTAAAGTATGTTCATTCACCAGAAGGATAAATATAAACATCCTTAGGTGTACATAACAACAAATCCTAAACTAATGCATCCTAAAAATAATAATATGCTTTAAGAGCTTTACAAGGTCAACCAGCCAATCGATTGATAATAATAACAAGCACTTTATTCTATTTAATAAATGCATGATTAAAATATATCTCTTTTGTCCTCACGTGCAACCTCATCCATAGCCCTTGGTCAACCAGTCAAAGTTGACTTGGTAAATCTTGCAAAGTATGAAGGCATGGAGGCGCCTTCTTTATAAGGAAGGTGCCTACTTTTGTTGGGCACCTTCTTTGAAGAGGAAGGTGCCTACTCCTACTGGGGGCACCTTCCTTATAAGGAAGGCACCTACTTCTGCTGGGCGCATTCCTCTTTAAGGAAAGCACCAACTTTTGCTTGGTACGTTCCTTGAAGAGGAAGGCGCATACTTCTGTTGGGTACCTTCCTTGAAGAGGAAGGCACCTGCTCTCATGCCTTAGTCTCTAAAAGAAAAAGTATGTCAGGTCCAAGTGGATGTAGAATGGAAAACACCATATTAGTAATAAAGCATGCATTTATACAAATTACCCACTAAAAACACAAATCAAGAATAATACCGAATTTTCTATCAATTATATGCATAAGTTATATAAAATACATCTCATATGCTAATTGAACCAATGATAATTCTCCTTAATCGTATATATAAAATGAGCATTTTTGGTGCTCATCATTCATGACGATCGGTTACAAGCATACCGATTAATTATAGCCATGTCGATCGATTACAACCATGATGATCGATTGTAGCCACGACAATCGGTTGTAATCATGATGATCGGTTGTAGTCATATTGATTGATTGTAGCCATGCCAATCGGTTGTAGCCATGATGATCGGTTGTAGCCACATCAATCGGTTGTAGCCACACCGATCAGTTGTAGCCATATCGATCAGTTGCAACCATGTTGATTGGTTGTAGCCATGTTGATCGATTGCAACCATGTTGATCAGTTGTAGATATGATGATCAGGTGCAGCCATGACGATTGGTTACAACCATACTGATTGGTTGTAGTCATGACAGTTAATTGTAGCCATTACGATCGGTTTCATCCATACCAATCGATTATAGCCATGACGATCGATTGCAACCATACCAATCAGTTGCAACCATACTGATTAGTTGTAGCCATACCGATCAATTGTAACCATGATGATCGGTTGTAGTCATTCCGATGTGTTACAATAGTTGAGTTCCCATTGGTAGAAGTGGTGCTCTGTACCACGTGTCATCCATACATTAAATGATTGCATGTAGAGGCCACCTGTCATCCATCCGTTAAACGATTGCATGCAAAAAAGTCTATATAAAGGGAATTAACAGTTATTTTTTCTCTCATTTTTTAGCTTTCGTAACCCTTTTTCTCTTGTTTTAATGTTTTCTTACACCTTTTTTTTTTTTTTTTAACATGATCTAAACCATCTTCCTCCACTTTTATCTTAGTTTTTACAATTTACCTTAATTTTTAAGCAATTTTTAACCATTTTTCTCTCGTTTGAAACTTTTTCCATTGTATTTTCTTATCCATACCCATACACCCTATGGCGTCCCCTACAACCCCTATAATGTTTAAAGTTAATTATAAGAACCTGTTTTGCCCATTGATTTCAGAAATTTTATCAACATCGGGTTACGACATGTCTTGGGTCACAAAATCTGGTCTTCGGGGTCTTGTTTCAATGCCCCATTTTGATACAGACGTTAAATTGGTGGAGAGGATAATTACAACTTATGATATGGATTCGAGCAAGGTAAATCTTGTCACTGATAACAAAAATATCATTTTTTCTTTCTAAGCCATTGATGTCACCAGATTGACAACATTGCCCCACGCTGGTGTTGAGCCTGTCACTTCCAAATACCAGTTAACTAATGATGACAAACTCTACTTGGAGACCAACTTCAAAGTGCAATCAGAATATTTTCAAGGTATAACTATTTTTTTATTTAATTAATTTTAAATTCTTATCAGTGATTGAATGTATAATTACTAATTTTAGTTTTTTTACAGTTAATTCCACCAAGTCCAGAAGGGGTTTGACCGTACCATAAATTGAAAATAAATTTCTTTGGGCATGTTGCGAATTCTTCCTTGCCAGAATTTTTCTGCAAGGAAGGCCGACATAAATTCTAATGTGGGTCTTAGCGTATTTGTTTCATTGTATAAGACACCAGAAATTCGACTGGTGCACCTATGTCTCAAATCGGATCATTTGGAAATAGAGAACATGAAAAGCCACGCTTCACCCTCGTCGAAAGTTAGCACATGTAATTATATATATATATATATATATTATGAATCTTTTCATAATTTGTAGAACACTCCAGTACCAACATCTTGGCATTCAATCCTTGTCAATTTAGCCATGACAAAACAACAGATTTAGGTGATTTTTTTAATATTTAAGTAATTTTTATTATTTTTTCATTGTTTGTCTTTTTGTAATTTTGATATTTTATACCAAACATAGAAAAGGGTATCCTCTTCCTCTTCAAAGAGGGATGCTGCTGTCAGAGGTTATAATCTAGAGGAATCAGGAGACTCTGAAACACCTGCTGAGGAAGAAACACCACTGATAAGGAAAAGATCATAAAAAAACGTAGATCTGTTTCTCCTATTTTTCGACGATCTCCACATGTTGTTGCACGTCTGTTGCCAATGGGAGTAGTTACGCATGAGGTTTCATCTTCTGGGAGTAAGTTTTAATTACTATCGAAACAATTATTTTACAATATTTTTACTGTTTTTAATTAATTTTTTTTTTCAGATATACAGCATGATCACATTCCATTTGCAGCAGCATCTATGCAAGATGTTTTTTATTCTGTCGATAAGTTTTATAACAATGTTTGCAACTAATTTTCATAATGTAATTTTATTACTAGTTTTTATTTTCTACCTTCACAAAAATTTTAATTAATTTTTATTTTTATGTTTTAAGGTCCCTCGCAACAATGTCGTCAACAAAATCAAAAAACGTCGCCCCCTCCTCCACAATGCCCAAATAAAATGCATGCTTCCCAGTTAGAAAATAATTTCTTCCATCTAGGCCACAGAGAGAAGCAACAGAACAAATTTCAAAAAGAGAAGCATAAAAGACTTTTTCCAATTTCGGTCGTATATCTGTTAATAATTTTACTTTTAAGGATATATCAAAAGCTTCTGGTACTGGGTTGGCTGATGTTCCACTTGATAAAGATTACTTTTATCAAGATAACATACGCACTCAATTTCAACTATTAGAATTGGTTCAAGATAAGTAAATGAAAGTGCATAATGTTCGAGCAAATCTCCTCCAAGGGAAAGAAGCATCTGTCAGACTCCTCCTCGACAAGAGGATGATATAATAAATTTTTCAAAAAAAAAATTGGTTTTTGATAACGTTGAATCTACAATTAAAGATTTGCTACTTCTAGATATAACATAAATGAAAAAATTGGAGTATTGGGCTAAGGTGTTGATAAAGGAAATTAATGCCCAATACAATAATTTTTCAAAAAGAGAAAGAAATTTTTTTATTGTTGAAAATGAACCAAAAAATATGGAGGCTCTACTATAGCAAGTAAAATCTAGCATGTTTAAGTTGAATACATCATACACAGATGAAATTTTAAATTTTATAATGAATATATTGGAGAATATAAATGGTGAGGCCAAAGCTTATTACAATGAATTGGAAAATGATAATAAACATGTTGTTGTTGTTGTAGCTGCAAAGAATGTTGTTGAGGTTTGACTCAATCACTTTTGTTTTAAAAAAATTGTTCTCTTTTTTTAAATGTAATTATTTTTTCATGTTGATTAACTTTTTTCACTTTTGTAGGTAAAGTATGAAAATCTCAAGAAGTAGGTTCAAAACCTACAAGACTATCTCAAGATGGCAAAGGAGTTCTTAAACGCTTCCATGGAAATGAAAAAAATATCACAAGAATCAGTTCGACAAAATAACATTTTACGAAAAATCATTATCCACAATGGATTGGATACTGATGTTCTTCTTAAGGAGAAGGGTAAAGAAGTTCAAGGACCAACATCTAAAGATGTTGGCAAAGAAGAAAAAACCATTCTCGATGGAATACAAAATGTTGAGATGATCCTTGTCAATTCTAGAGAAATTGATAGTACTATTACCTAGACCGAGAAAAGAGTTGTCGAAATGCAAGATGTCGTAATCATGGAAGTAGTGGATGTGGAAAAAGGAATTTAACAAGGGAAAGATGAGGGAGGGGCTGCTGCTATGGATACTACAGAAGCCGATGAGAAGGTAAAATTAGTGGAGGAAGGAGGAAAAGATTCTAAGGGGAAAAATGAATTTTAAAAACAATTGTAAGACATTTCATATGTTTTCATTGGAAAACAAGATACTTGCTTTTATTATTTTACTATTACACTATTTACATTTATAATTGTGTGTTATTTTCATATCTTAAGTATTATGGTGTTTCAACTTTCAAATATGTTTGAGTTTACGTAAAATATATACATAGGTATAGATTTACATGTTATTCAATGTTATTCATGTTGTGATATAAAAATGAGTTTTGTCTTGTGGATTTTGTTATGATGTTTTTATATTTTCAATATTCAAATGAGTTTGAATTTTTAGTTTATTAAAAGTCATTCTTGTTGTTGTATATAAATGTGTTTTGTCTTTTTATTGTGCTATATTGTTTCATATTGTTGCATGTGTTTAAATTTTAGTTTATTCATATTTATTCTTGTTGTAGTATAAAAGTGAGTAATTTCATTTCTATTTTACGATATTGTTTTTATATTTCAAATGAATATGGTCATGTGTATTATAGTTGTATATATCTACACATGGGTTTCCATGTTGATCAGTTGCAGCCATGTCGATCGACTATAGACATACCAATTGGCTGTAGATATGTTGATCTGTTGTTGACATGCCGATCGACTGCAGACATACCAATCGACTGCAGACATGTACATCAGCTACAGACATGTCGATTGACTACAGGTATGTCGATCAGTTGCAAATATACTGATCGGATGTAGACATGTCGATCGGTTGCAGGCATAGCACTGTATCTGTGCCACATGTCAACCATATATGAAACAATTACATTCAGAGGCCATGTGTCAACCCTCTATGAAATGATTGCATGCAGAGGCCATGTGTCACCCATCCAGAAGCTGATTGTATGTAGAGAATTCTATATAAAGGGATTATCAGTAATTTTTTCATCTATTATATCATAGTCTTAATTTTTTTCTTCCCTTTTCTTCCATATTTATCTTAGTTTTAACCTTTTACCATAAGTTTTAAGCAAATTTAAACCCTTTTCCTCCATTTTGAATCCTTTTCTATCAAGTGTCATGTACCATTATTTGTATCTTCTTGTAGAGACCCTGGGAATGCATGCACCGACCTCTTTTTAACCCTAATTGCAATGTTATTAAAATACCAAATATGAAATGGAAAGACAAGAGGAAAAATCAAATAACATAAAATAACAAATACGAATCTCTTTATTGATACTGAAGCTCGGTTACATGTCGGTCCCTCTTAGGGATACCGATTTCGATACTATAAATTACAAATAGGCAAGGAGTGTCCCTTCTGAGAAGAGGTGGTGCACTTATAAAAGCTTCCCGGTTCTGCACACGAAAATGTATGAAGGCTTACAGATGCCTCCTTCTCTAGGTATATTTCCTAGAGGGA